>PVLC010001176.1:135622-153828 GCA_004027655.1 Graphiurus murinus | reverse complement strand
CTGGGATCTCAAGGTAAGCGCCAGAGTCCTTAAAAGTGCAAGAGGGAGGCAGAGGAGGGTGTGTTTGTTAGAGGCAGATGTGATTACTATGGGAACTGCAGAGATGCCACTGGGCTGGCTTTGAAGAGCAAAGAGTGTGGGAGACATCATAGACGCCAGAGAGACAAGGAAGGGGGTTCTCCACTCAGGACGATGTCCTGACTTTACCCAGCGAGACCCCGATCAGACTCACATCTCCAGAAGCATAAGAGAAAAAGAATTAGAGGAAGTTGCTAAATTCAAAGTTGCTTGTTACAACATTTGTGGGAAACTCGTACGGAGTGAAGCCCTGGGGGTGGGGGAGATCACCATGGAGAAGGAGGCTCCCTGGTCTGACATCAGAGGACTTGCCTGGCCCAGGCAGTCAAAAGCCCAAAGACCTGGGCAATTTACCCGGCCTCCGAGTCTCCTTCCCACTTCTAAAACGTGAGCACTCGTGCCTCAGGGACCATTGTTAGCGCTGCTTGAAGCCAGGCTAATTAACAATAAACAACAAAAAAAGGAACCGGGTATTTTATTGATTTGCAAGGGGCCTGAAGGGGAACATAAAGATATTTTTGAAACCGAGACAGAAATTGCTAATTGTTGTCAACTGGTTTCTCCCATTCTTAGTGAAATGTTTCTTAAACTTCATAAACATTGACTGTTTTCAATAATTACACATAGGGCTTTAAATCAATAGAATGAATCCTTTGCAGAAGCCACTAAGGACTTCGGCTGGAGGGACTGAGCAGACCTCCCAAGTCAAATCTCTGGGTTCATAGAGCTTCAAGGAGGGCACCCAGATGAAGGGGAGGGCTGCCCCATTGCCCCCCTCACACAGAACGAGAGATGCACCCCAAGTCAGGAGGGGCGGGAAGCTGCTCCTCCCTCTCAGTCCGCAGAGCTAAGATGGGAAGCGACGTTTGCCGTTGGTAGAGTAAAAAATAACAGGTAGTGTTTTAGTTACAGACTGCCCCACGGAAACTCCTCTGTGGAGAAGCATTTTTAGCACTTCAGAAATTAGTTCATTTTTAATTCTGGCTGCAGAGTTTTCAACGTTCATACATCACATTTTTCCATGAGGAATCGCGCACAGCAGAACTCGGGCTCATTTGGAAGGTCAGCATTTATTGAACATCTACACTGGGCCAGACATCAATTAGATATAATCTCTCACATTCAATTCTTGCCTTCATGAAATATCTATAAGCCCGCCTTCATAAAACCACCAGGGATTAAGTGAAATTAAAATACCACAGCCATGATCGTTCTGGTTCTCACCCACGCTGTTTGTTTATTGTCGTTCATTGTGGAAGGTGTCTCTTTCCTCCCTTCGAATTTATTTCTCATTTCATCACTTGGTCTGGCTTTTAATTCCAAGCATTTCAGCAACTAAGCCAATATTCTGCTCTCCCTGCTTACACATTCACCTAAAATATGGCATTTTTAAAAAACGCTTTCATAATAGAAAATTCAATCTGCAATGCACTCTACTAGGAAACTTCCACATTTCTTCTGCATATTCACCAGGTCTTTATGTCCCAGGCATCGTTGAGGAACTGGGGAGGCCGAGGGCTCAGGCTCTGGAGCTGAGCAGAGAGGGGGAGAGGAAACAGAGAATGAGCATTGACAAGTCAAAACAGGAAACCTCAAGCCAAACTGAGTGTCTCAGAAAGAAAGCGTTAGACTATGTCCAAAGAAGGCTCCTCCAGGAAGGTGCGGCTCCTTGAAGAGACAGCCCTCCTCGGACACCTGGAGAGGGCTCCTAGCCGAGGGAGCAATGGAGAGACTCTCCGAGCTTAGGAACAGGAGGAGCTGCCACGGGGTGAGAAGAGCTCACAGGCAGAGGTGACCAAGGCGGCATCACAGAAAGACCAGGAGATGACCGAGGTGGCATCAGAGAAAGACCAGGAGATGACGGACTGGAGGTGACATCAGAGACAGATGAGATGACTGAAGTGACGTCAGAGACAGATGAGATGACCAAAGTGACATCAGAGACAGGAAGGAAGTGACCAAGGTGATGTCAGAGACAGCAGGGAGATGACCAGGATGACTTCAAAGATGGGCAGGGGGATGGTCAAAGTGATGTCAGAAATAACAAGGTGGTGATCGAGGAGACATCAGAGACAGACACAGACTGGGAGACGACCAAGGTGACATCAGAGACAGGCTGGAAGATGACCAAGGCGACATCACAGGCAGGGAGGTGACATCAGATAGCGGTAGGGACATGACCAAGATAACATAAGACTGGGCAGAAACCAGATCCATCAGCCTTCGTAGCCCAGGCCGGAACCACCATTTTCCTGGGTGTAACAAGGACGCCATGGGTGCTGTTGAGCCAGGAGCACCGAGACCTGCTTTGCACTTTGTTCTTCAGTTGACAGATCACCCGGGCAGCTGCAGGCAGGAGTGTGGGGCGTCAGGTAAAGAGTAGAAGTAGAGAATGGGTTTTCTCTAAGGGTGGCTTTTCCCAGGAGGGCGGCGTACAGGAGGAGACAGGAAGGCAGGTGTGCAGTATATTTTGGCGAGACAGGAAGGTACCTGAATGAGCTGGACAGGGCTGTGTTTGACTGACACATTTGTTCCCAGGCATTCCATCCTGCCCCCAGCCAGGCTGCCCCGGGGGAGGAGCCCACCTTGGAAATGGCTGTGACTTGTTCTCACCAGCAGAATGCAGCTTGAGTGACAGCACAGCTGCAGGGGCAGAGGCTTTGAAAGGCATCCCATTGCTGCCATCCTTCCTGGGCTTCAGCCTACACCTCGAGCATGCCATGCTCCTGGGAACAGCTCTTCTGCTGTGGGCACCAGGTAAGCAGATGTGTGAGTTCCAGGTGGGACCCAATGAGTCCAGCCAACAGCAGTAGAGAGCTCGGAAGGCTGCAGCCAGCCTTCAGACCCACGAGTAAGAAGTAAGTGCTCATCACTGCAAGTGCAGAGACATCTGCACTCTATGTCACCATTGCTGTCACCGTCACCATGGTGGAAGCTAATGGCTACAAAAATTCCTTGCCAATTGCAGGCTGAAGCACCTGTGGAGAGAGCGGTGCCTTTGGGGCATGGCACATGAGCGTGGGAAAGAGAATGGAGGCGTCACTTCAGAATACATTTACCAAACAGGAACCCCAGTTATTTAATGGAGAATAAGATCCAACTTTTACATCCCTTGCATTTGGGAGAAGAACCAAATTAATTGCGCTTGGAAGTGAACATCCTCGGTACATTTTCCAATCCTTTGCATTCAATCTGCGAAATTACCAAACATTTTATTCCCTGAAATTGTTTAATTCACATGTCAAAAAGAAGGTACATTTGGAGCTAAAACGAGTTCCCCCTTCCCCTGAGGTTCTAAAGAGCTTAAAAATAGAAATGGGATTACGAAGGGATTAAAGCCATTAACTGGTGCTTATCGGAGCCGACAGTGGGGAGAGCGAGCCTGCGGTGCTCTGGGTGGGCAGAGATTCCTGACGGGGGCACTTGCACCCTCAGAAAAGGCGATCGCCACCTGGACAGCCCTCCGTGCAGAAGGCCAAGGGAATCTTCTCCGACAGAACCTCGGTCAAGGTGGGAAGCCACCTGTTAGGAGTAATATCAAATGTTATGTTGACTTGAATAGTTAACTTATGTGAATGATGACTTAACCTTAAATAATGTAACTGGGTGGCTCATGTGTGAGAGAGGGGCCCCGAGAGAGAGAGAGAGAGAGAGAGAGAGAGAGAGAGAGAGAGAGAGAGGGAGGGAGAGAGAGTGTGTGTGTGTGTTACATAAGACAGCCGACCAAGAGAACCCAGGGACTCAGATATAAACTTGCATCAGCCTCAACCAATCAGAATGGATGTTTGGGAGCCAGGCATGGTGGCGCACGCTTGTAATCCCAGCATTCGGGAGGCTGAGACTGGAGGATCCGGGTTTGAGACCAGCATCAGCTACCTAGTGAGGCCCTCCGCAACTTAGTGAGACCCAGTTTCAAAATAAAGAATAAAAAATAGGGCTGGGGGTGTAGCTCGGAGGCAGAACGCCCCTTAGTTCAATCCCCAGTACCACACACACACACACACAAAAAAAAAGAATGGATGTTTGGGTGTAACTGGGCCAAGCTAATCAGAAGACCCCCAACCTAGAGGTTCCCACCTAAGCAACTTATATAAACCCAGTGTCAAGACATGTTATGCTCTTCATTGACCAATGGAGGGTCCTCCATGTCGCTGATCCTCAGACCTGTCATCAAACTCAAGCATGAGCCTAAGGTGGGCCCCCTCTACAGGACCTTAGACTGGGATAGGTCGCAGGTGAGTCCCCTGGGTCTGATGACGGGCTGGAACGTAGGCTTAGAATTGAGAGTGCTAACTGAGTGCGTGCTTGTTAAAACTTCATCATGTCATTTGCAGGGAAATGGATGGAACTGGGAAACATTATGTTAAGTGAGATTAGTCAGGCACAAAAAGTAAAAAATCGTATGCTCTCCCTAATATGCAGAAGCCAAGGAGAAAGTGGGTCATAAGAGGGACCCTAGACAAAGAGGAGAAACCTTAGACGAGCAAAGAAGGTGACTTAACTGAAGGTGATGGGAGAGGGAGGAGGGGAACACCCTAATGCACATGATGTGCTTTCACAAACATATCAAAGTCAATCACTAAACTGAACTTGAGAAGAAGGGAGGGCAAGGGAGTGGGGCAGGAATTGGGGAAGGGTTAAATGTGTGTATGTATGCCTCTACCAGCTTGTACCTCACATTGTATGATTACAATGCACCAATTTAAAAAAAAAAAAAAACTTAACAAATAGTTATTGCATGATCTGAGAATCCAGCTTGGTCACTTTCTCACAAAGCCACCTTGACTGAGACAGAGAACAAGTTTGCTCGAAAACCTTAAGTGGCTTACTAGTCATTTTATGTCCCATCTTTACAGTTGACATTTCAATGGCTGCCCAATGAATTGATACACCACAATGCATTTTTAATTAGTCTTTTTTTATAACTTAGTTTCCTACACTCCCAAATTAGACATTCCTGGAAATTCATTAAATATACACCAAGTGGAAAAAAGAGATGTAAGATAATATCTTTTGTTTATTTGCATTAAAATTAAAGATAATAATTACAAGTGTGCATGGTGGCACACACTTGTAATCCCAGCATTTGGAAGGCTGAGACAAGCGGATCACAGATTTGAAGCCAGCCTCACCAACTTAGTGAGGTTCTCAGCAACTTAACAATACTCTGATTCCAAATAAAAAATAAAATGGGAGTAGAAGGCCCCTGGGTTCCATTCTCAGTACCACAAAAAAATTAAAGATAATAAATATTTATGTGTCAATATATTTAAATTCATTGGTGATATACGAATGTTAAATTATACGCAGAATGAGATCATAGATGTGCTTGACTTTGTTACTTTCTTCTATGTCCTTTAAATTCATGATGAGAATGTAGTTTTTCTGTAGTTAAAAAATCCACAACAGCTGGGTGTGGTGATGCATGCCTGTAATTCCAGAATTGGGAGACTGAGACAGTAGGATCACAGGTTCAAGGACACCCTCAGCAACATAGGGAGACTCTCAGCAACTTAGTGAGACACTATTGCAAAATGAAAAATAAAAGGGCTCGGGGTGTAGCTCAGGTGGAATGCCCCTGGGTTCATTCCCCAGTACCCTCCTCCCACACACACACACACAAAAAGATATTACCAATAGGAAATAGAAGAACACATTCACTGCAGAGAAGCTTGAAGTTGTTTTCCATGCAGCTGAAATAGGATTTGAAAAGAAGAACATCAACAGCAAGGCTTTGGGCCTGTGGAATAATGAAGAATCCAGCCCCAGCTGACATTTTATAAGCCAACTGTAAAGCCGCTCTTGACTGCTTAAGACATGTTTACTCTTGCTTATTATACTTTAATACGGATATAGTATTAATATTTTCTATCCTTCTGTTCTCTCTCTCTCTCTCTCTCTCTCTCTCTCTCTCTCTCTCTCTCTCTCTGTTTATGAGTATCCCTAGCCTACACAAACAAATCACAGACTAGAAACATAAAAGCACACAGCAAAATTCACATTTTCCCTTAGTGTCAGAAATCGCAGATGCATTGAAGAGGATCCTTTTGTATAGAGGGAGACTTTGACGTTTTGATCTAACCCATTTTCACATTCAAAGGTGCTTGGAGTGTTACTCAGAAATACATAACTGTGAAGAGAGCAGAAAGCACTTTGTGGCAACTGAACATGACTCGAAGCCTCGTTTGGAAACACACAAGGGTGTGTCGGTGGAGGAGAGGCCACTACAAGCTGTCTGAGCTGCAGAGAGTGCGGGCACCAAGGCGGCAGCAGAGCAGGCTTCAGGAAGGGCTGGATCATCCCTCCAGCATCCGCATGCCACACATGGCAGGGAAGCCGTCCCTCCTACTACTTGTTTCTCCCCAACACCGCTCCATCCCATCTCTTCTTCAGAGAAAAGGGCAGGGCAGGAACAGAAGTTAGTCCAGTTCTGCAGTGAACAAACTGGTCTCAGATCCCCAGTGGAACAACTTCACTCAAGAGTTTACATTCTGGTCCACTTGTCCGTTGCCTTTGCTATTTGGCCTTCTGTGAAATCAAAAGCTTCAGGAGGAAGTACTAAATTTCACTCACTGATGGTTGAGTCAAAATTTCCAAATTTAAGCCAGGCATGGAGGTGCATGCTTATAATCCCAGAACTTGAGAGGCTAAGACAGGAGGATCACAGGTTCTTGGCCATTCTCAGCCACTAAGTGAGGCCCTCTGCAACTTAGTGAGATCCTGTTTCAAAATACAGAATAAAAATAGGACTGAGGGTGTAGCTCTGAGGTAGAATGCCCCTGGGTTCAACCCTAGTACTGAAAAAAAAATCTCCAAATATAACATAATGTTCTCCAGGTCTTCCATTTTTTTTCTGCAAATGACATTATTTATTCTTCTTTATTGCTGAGTAGAATTCCATTGTGTGTATGCCCCATAGTTTTGTAATCTGTTGATGGACACCTGGGCTGGTTCCATAATTTGGCTACTGTGAATTGTGCTGCCATGAACATGGGTATGCATATGTCACTGTAGTTCTCTGCTTTCAACCTCTTTGGAAAGATACCCAGATGTTGATTCATCATGTTATGATGCTTCGTGTTTCCAAGACTGACTGGCTAGAAGTCAGCTCAAAGGGAACCTCGATCCTCACAGGTTTGTGCCTCATTTCAGGCTTTGAAGTATCCAGATCGTCTGCTGAATGACTAGACAGAAGTGCTGGTATTGGACAGGGGCATCACTGGGTTTTGACAGCATCAAGACCAGAGCCACACTCAAAATAGCAAGTGGGCAGTATGTACCAGCCAGTCAGCTTAAATTGACACTCTGGTTTTCTTTGAATTTGACAGTCTCCTGCATGCTACGGTTATCTCAGGAATTGCTGCTTCAAAAAGGAATATCCTTTAAGATTGATTTGAAAATTTATCTTCTATTTGGGGCCTTAACACTTAAAGTCAATACATGCTGAGGCTTTTCTGTAACTCCCTCTCTATACATGAACCAACCCAAAGAGGCATATTATCTAAAGAGCCAGAAGTAGCTGCCATCATACCGTCCCTCTGTAGCTTGGTCAAACCCCTTGATCACATGGTGGTAGAGGGCAAAATAGTGAAGACCTCTCGGCTTTGTCATCTCAGAACTGGACAGATGGAAGAGTCAGGTGCCCATGACAGGGATGTGTTTTTAGCCACCTCCAGGGTCATCTGAGACCTTTTTAATGAAATAGTGGCACTGGGGCTAAACCCAGATGGTTCCATCAGGAGTTCTGCAGGAGACGGGGCACCAGATGAGGATCACTGCTTTAGGAATCAGCACAGACCGCCCAACATGAACCCTTCATCAAGTCCATGTTCATGTGGACCCTGAGTCCAGGGGGAGGGGAGGTTAGCAAGAAAGCAGGACACAGACCTTCACCAAGTTTACCACCTCATCAAAGAGATAAATTTCTGAGGAACTCAAGGGAAAAGCGTGGTATAAAATGGATGATGCTACAATATAGTGGTTAGAGAATTACAGAATAAGACAAGACCAAGAACAGGAGGCTGATTATGCATCACGAACCATCTCCACAAAGCACAATGCAGAGAAAAACTAGGGCACACATAAGCTGCTCGGCTTCCCCAGAATTCAACAATGAGTTGGCCTCTCGACCATGCTCAGAACACAGCATCACAGACTCCGGCTCTCTTTGCCCTGCTCAGAGCAAAATGGAACATTCAGGCCATTGTCCAGGAAATTACATTTTTTTAAACTCCCACCAAGAAAATGTACAATAATCAAGCATCCCCCCCCCTTCCAAAAGTGCTATTTTCTTTGGGGATTATCTGTATAATTGCTTCAATTTTCCACTTCATTCTGCACATGCAACTATAACCTCATTTCCTCCTTTTGCAAAATCAGCATGAAGCAAACGTTTCCCTAATAACCCACATATAAGGAGCTCTGTGAATGCTATGGGTGGGGAATTGTGAACGACAATCATAAATAAGCATACACAAGTATCCCGCCCTCATAAGCTCATGGCTCCTCCTCCTTAGAAGAAAACTCACAAGATGAGGCAAGCCATGCTGCCTGTGATAGTTAGGCAGAGAATGTCACCTAAAGAGCTCATTTATTAATATTCAGGGTCAATATAGCTAAGTCTCGAGAGCTGTAATCTCAGCAGTGGATAAGTCCATTATGATGGATTGATCTGAGTGATGACTGGGCTGGTAAGGTGGGACTGGAGAAGGCAGGTGCCTGGGTGTGGCCTTGGGAATGACAATGGCTTCTCCTCCCCTTGCTCTCTTTCTTGCTTCCAGTCTCTGCCATGTGAGAGTGAGGCCTTGTGCTCTCCCCTCTCCACTTCCTGCTGACATGCTCTGAAATCTGCGCTCCCCAGCTTCTCGTGGTCCCAACCCCAGAATCTCCAGGGAAAACCACGAGCAAATAAATCCTACTTCCTCTAAGTTATGCGGTCAGGTGTTTGGGTTATAGCAGTGAGATTGCTGACTAAGAGAGTGCCCAAGGTGCGGGGAGGCGCGATGTGGGAAGAGAGGAAGGGGAGGCAGTATGGGTACAGGGTAGGGGGTAGAGGGGAAGGAGTGGAGATGGCCAGGGCCCCTGTGCTGGGAGGACCCTGCAGGAGCCGGGCTGATGTGAGAGAAACAGAACACATGTGGTTGTCTAAGGTTACCACGTCACCTGGCTTCAAACCTGGGCTCAACCACCTGAGAACTGGGTGATTTGGACAAGTCACTTATCTGTCATTGGCCTCAGTTTCTGATTTGTGAAACTTACCTTGTAGGAATAAATGAATCTCTATCTGTAAATGATTTTAACAGGGCCTGGAGCAGTATAAGTACTGTGCAATTGAGAGTTAGCATCCTCAGATCATAGAGGGCCGAAAGATGCCAGTCCTCTCGGGTTTGAGCAAGAGTGTGGTGTGGCCAGTCACCATCTGCTTCACTACCTGTCACCAGTTTGCAGGAGGAAGCAGCCAGGGACAGTAACAGCTACACAGCGCTAGGAGCAGAATCAGGGAGCCTGACCCAGCACTAAAGACTGGGATTCTCATAGAGTCACAAATAAGAAAGATGTGCCAAGCAATGAAAGAACATGGTGCTGTGACTGACTCAGAACTTGAAGAGTGAGCAAGGCAAGTGTGTAGGCAACCTCCAGGATGCCAAGGAAGCAAAGAAGCTGCTGGCTGCGGCAGAGGAGGGGCCCTGTGGCACTGCCCCTAGGAGTGTCAGCCCTCCTAGGAAAGCCAGAGGGCTGCTGGAGAGGGGAGAACAGATGTGGGCTTCAGAGTTGGGAGAAGAGCTATGTGAGAGATGGGTGCAGGATGGATGGATGGATGGATGGATGGATGGATGGATGGATGGATGGATGGACAGATGGATGGAGATAGGGTGGAGAGATATACTCCACATAATAAACTTTCAATCAAGCTGAACATTAAACTGCAAATAATTTCAATTTCCCATCTGCGAAGTAGAAATGTTTCTTTCTGTAGCCTTTATCTTTGCATTATTGAATGTTGGTTGGAGAAGTTGGGAGATGATTCTGAGTTCATGCCATGACGTGTCTGCACAAAGCCTTTTCAATCTTCCTTTGACCCACCACCTGGCCCCTTGCTTTTTTCCAAGCTGAATTCATAGAAAGCAGATCTGTGCATGGCTAGCATCACATTCCCCGTCCTTGTCTCTCCCACCTAGTGTCCCAACACTGCCAGTACCACCACAACTGTCCCTGGGCTGATCATCTTGAAATTATTTTTACCTCTTTCTCTTTCATCCCCACCAACTTCATTTCCAATAGTTGCTGAGCTATCTTGGGCTTGCACATCTGAAATTATATAAAGGATGTGAAAGACTTTTTTTAAAAAATGAAGTAAGTGTAAGAATGAATGTCTCCTGCTCCTCTTCATTCCCACTGGATTTTCTATGACTGAGTTAGCTAAAGTTCACTGCAAAATCCCTCCTCCAGTCTCCTTCTCTTCAGTCCTCAAGGTCCTCCAAGGTCAGGATAATATTTCTTGAGTAGTGGCTTGCAGAATGATTTCCTAGGATGGATTTCAAGTTCTGCTTCCTAAGCCTACCACCAAAAACTGCATCCCAAGGAGATCTCCTGTCCCAGTGTCTCCTCTTGTCCCTGTCACTTGCCACAGCTTGTTCGATGCCATACTCCTCCACGTCTTTAGCTCAAAGTATGAGACTTGGTTTCCCCAAGGGGACCTCCATGTTGATTTTCCCACCCTGTCTCAGAGTGACATCAAGAAAACATGCCGGAAGGCCAATGACCAGTTGAATAGTTTCTTCTAATGCGCCTCTTGCCTCCCAAACATGGGAGGACCAAGAAGGAGAACGCAGCATAGGAGGACCAAGAAGGAGAACGCAGCATAGGAGGACCAAGATGGAGAACACAGAAGGAGGGCCAAGCCATGGCCCAGAGCTGGCCGTACATCCCCACTTCCATTAATTATTACTTATAAAATGAATTAAGACAGGAGCTAGCCCAAGAGCTGTTCCCACACCAGTAGAACATAAGCTGTCAGCTCTCAATGCTAACTCTATTCATACTCTAGAAAAATAAATACCAGAAAACGTGGGGAAGAGACTGAAAATAACACCCTCCAATGTCTGGGAAAATACATTCTGCTCAATTTGCTAAATCTAGCACAAATATCCTTGCAAGCTAGAGAAACCATCTCAAAATATATACTGGTTGGTTGTTCTGCCCAGAAGACTAATTGCATCACTGTAAACAAAATAGCATAGAGTATATAGTGATATCGAGGTTGTTTTTATTATAGTCACCATAGTAGTCCTGATACTAATAGAAATATTATCATGTTTGTTTCTTTTCATTTCTAAACTTCCCAATAGGAGTCTCAATGCCATTTAAATGTGCTCTCGGCCAGTGGGTGGGATGATTCTGGGATCTGGATAATTTTTGGTAATGGCCTCTCATGTGAGCACCAACAAGTACGGAAAGTATGGAGCACCAAGGCATTTTCCATCCAGTTACAACCAGCATGCCCTAATTTTAAAAAGCTCAACATAAAGGTTACTGATTTGTCTTTATGAAAATCATCAAGAATAGATCATTCCACACTGCAGCCAAGGCCCGTGCCTTCTGAGCCTTTTTGCCAGTGCTTCTAACGTGAATCATCCAGTGTGGCTCACCTGCCACTCAAACACAGACCCTAGTAGTTCAGAGAACTACTAGAGGGCCTGGCATGGCATGCTGTGAGCCACTGTGGGACACAGGCTGTGACGGGACCCAAATGTCTGTGTGCTGGGCCTGTGGGTGGAGACCAGGGGACCCTCTCCCTTGGGGCTGAGTGGGGAAGGCCCATCTTTACAGAGCAAGAAGGGGCCTGCTCGGGCATTAACGCTCCGGCAGATACTTTCTAGCACAGTGGGGGAAGTAGCTTCCTGACACTGATGCACAGTTGAGACATGGCCCTGCAGAACAGGAGGATGGGGGGTGACAGAGGAGGCTGAGGGAGCCAGGCAGGCGCACAGAGGCATGTGGCCTTGCTGGGAGCCGGGCAGGTGCTGCCATGAGGCTAATCAGAATTTGAGACAGGAGGTGTCTTTGGCATGAGTTCTCCGGCAGGGGTGAGGAGGGTAGATCAGGGGTGAGGAGGGACAGGGAACAGTTGGGCAGCTGCTATGGTCGCAGCATGAACAATGGGGACAGAAGTTCCAGGGTGCCTAGGGGCATTCGCTAAAGGACGCCGCATTAACACCCTAAGGCTGCTGTTACAAACTCCCATAGACAGAAATCCCTTCTCTCTCAGTCCTGGAGGGCTCAAGTCCACAGCCCAGGTGTGAGCAGAGATGCTGTCTGAGGTTCCAGTTCCCTCGTCTGCTGTGCACCTCGTGATGCTGGCTTGCAGACACCTCCTTCTAGTCCCTACCTCCTCCCTGTGGCTTCCCACTCCTCCTTCTGCCTGCATCTGTCACCGGGTCCCCTTTTCTTACAAAGACACCTGTCACTGGCTCCGGCTCTACCCTGAACCAGCATAACCTCATCTTAACTCGATTACATCTGCAAAAACCCTATTTCCACAGAAGACCACACATTTGCAGATGCCAACATGACAGCTTCAACGTGTCTTTTCATGGGACACAATCCATGAAGGGGGAAAGGCAGAGGGGGGCCCTAGCCAATGGCCTGGCTGGCATAAGGGGTTCCCATCTCCCAGGACACCAGGGTAGGAAACTCTGATCCACTGGCTGCAGGCTTCAGCGGCAGACGCAGCCGAGGCAGTGAGGCCCCAGGGCTGCTGGTGGCTGGTGGCTGGTGGCTGGTGGCAGTGGCTGGTGGCAGTGGCTGCCACTGCCACCTCATTCAGCGGCATCTCACTGCCCCTTCCATCCTGGGACAGGCTCCCCTGAGCTTGAGAGGCTGGATTCCAGGGTCTCGCTGACAGACTCTGTTCCCTGCTTCCCCATGGGTCAGGGTCCCAGAGAACCAAAGGCCCGAGATCTCACCAGTCTGTTTCTTCTAGAAAAGAGATATAAACTGATGCATGGGAAGATCTGGAGGCTGAGACCCCAGCCCTGGCTCTGCCCCTTCTCAGCTCACTTAATCTCGCCAGCCTCCAGCGGACTTATCTACAAATTGAGAGCTTTTGGTGCGAAATCTCTAAGGTGCTTTTCGGCCTTAAGCCGTTCTGAATCCTGTTTTCCCTCTGACTGACATGATAATTTCGAGGAGCCCTTATCTTTCCTTTGGAATGATCTTTGCAGCTGCAGAGTTTCCTTCTGTAACTAAGTCACTCTGACCTTTTTATGTGGTTAATAAACACCCTCTTACCGAGGAAGCAGTCCTGGCCCTGTGGTCCTTACAGCAGCTCATCCCAGCAGCTAGCTGCTTACCCAACGAACACTAACAACAGGAACCTCCCTTTGGCTTCCAATAGGCACGAATGTGGTTTGTCCCAAAGCAGCAGCATCTGCCCATGCATGCGGAGCTCAAGAGAAGTGGGCAGGGGGTCAGCAGGCGAGAAGAGTGCAAGGGCAAAGCCAGTTAAGGTTAGGGTTTGGAACACTCACCCCCACACACAAAAAGGCTCATGGGTTGGAAGCATGTCCCTAATGCAACAATATTCAGAGGTGAAATGGCTGAATTGGTCTCTAATCCCATCAGTGGATTAATAATTTGCGTGGATTTACCGCGTGGTGACTTTGGCTAGAGGAGGCAGGTCAGTCGGCCTGGGAGCCGGCCAACTGCAGACATGAGCCAAATAAACTGTTCCCCCTCTATGCTGTGCATGTCAGGTATCGCGGTGCAGGGACAGAAAAGCCGGCTAAAACAAAGTCCATGTTCACTGCTCTGCTTTCCCCTCACCCTTGTGAGAGGCCACATGGTGTTGTCTTCCAGAAAAGGATGCTGTGGCCATGACCACAAAACCACATCAGAAGAGCAGGTGTCACCTCAGCATCCATGGGAACTGCAGGAGGCCTTCGATCTCCACCTTGGACTCTACCCATTTTTTTGCACATGACTGACCAGAGGCAGGAAACAATCGGCCTGAATGCAAAGATGTTACAGTGGTGCCGTCGGAATAAGAGTGCAAATTTAGACTTTCTAAAGCACGCATGTGGCCAAGCAGACCCTCTGGCTACTGCTGATATCTTTAATTTGCCTTGTCATGTATATTCTGAGTTATCATGTCATTGATCGGCCTCTTAATGAATAAAGTTATGAGATGGGAAGTAGAAAATACATGTGTTAAAACATTAGGGGGAAAATGTTAAGTGGAACTAGCCAGTCTGAAATTACTAATCCAGTATCTACATTCTTGTCTTAAGAGTTAAAAGTACTAGGAAATTTACTGATTTGTGTTTCTTACACATTACATGGATATATATGGGAATAAGCTGCATATGTAGCTTCAGAATCTTTATACACTTTAAATTAATCAGCTAATGAAAGTGAATTACTGCTTCTTTAGTAAAAAAGACATTCACAAGCCGGATGTGGTGGTGCATGTCTGTAATCCCAGTACTTGGGAGGCTGAGACACTGCAGGTTCAAAGACAGCATCAGCAATGTAGGAAGACTCTCGACAACCTAAAGAGATCCTGTTTCAAAGCAAAAATAAAAAGGGCTGGGGGTGTAGGTTGGAAGTAGGATGCCCCTGGGTAAAATCCCTATTACCCCAAAACAAAAAAAAAGACATTCACCATTTAATAACAAACATCATTAATTAACCTTCATTTTTGGTCTTAAAATAAGTCTGATTATATTACTCTAGGAAGCAATCATCATTCCATAAATCACAGAATAGTGGGCTTAGGATTCAGTTGTCTACAAATTGAAGGATTTTTCTTTTAATGGTTGGCACTCTAAAATGCTACTAGCAACGAGGGCAGGAGGAGGAGAGGGACGTGGAAGGAAGCCAGGGTCTGCACAGTTCTGAGGAAGATGCAAATGGGGTTTGTTGTTGCTGCTGCTGCTGCTCCATCTGAGCTTCATTTCACAAGATTGAGGTGAGGGCCCCTCTGGTAAACACGAGGAGGTTTTCTGAGGGACGTGCATGATCCACAAACACATTTGGTGCAGATGCTCATAAATGGCCACCAATCCATTGGCTCCTCTCGGGGCAGACGGTTGGACCTGTACATCTTGCTTCACGGAGTCTTTGGCCACAAGAGGTATCATGGAGGCATCTCTGGGCAGCGCCCCCTCATGCCATCTTCTCCAGGTCCTGAGGTCTTTCCCACAGCCCAGAGTCTCTCCACTCGCTCTACAGAGAAGCAGGACAGAACCCCAAGAGGTGTGCAGACCAACAGTGATACATGGTGTGGGACAAGAGACTGGTGCACCTTCAAATGAGAAAGACCCTCCACCTTCCCGAAGATCTTGAGGCCGCAAGACCCAGCCAGTGAGTAAGCATGGTCCCGGTTTCCTCCAAACCCTGGAACTAGCACTGTGGTTCACGTCTACAACCTCAGGTGCAGCATCTCACTAGTCAGGTGACAGAGCCACTGCCCGCCATGGGAAAAATGCTTCTGGTGTGTGTGGAGCAGGGCTGAGAGCTCTCCTCAGCAAGAGGCATGAGAACAGGTGCTCATGGCAGATATGGGGCCAGATATCCATGGAAACAACAAACAGCAAACTTGCAATCACATTTCCAGAGTTTCCGACATACCCATGGGTCCAACAGGAACTTGAGCTCTGAATTATGAACCATCTACACTTCTGTGAAAATGTGACCGAGTTCTACTCAATTCAACAGAGTGAAGAAGACCCAGCCTCTGCCCTGCAAAGGCTCACAGACCTCTGGAGGCACAAGGCTATAACATGTGGGATGGTGTGTCACCAAGAAGAGCAGAGGAAATGCAGGTGGTTCTCCAGGATCCGTGGGGATGTAGGGCCGGCATGCGAGGTGAGACCAGGAGGATGAGATAACTGGAGGCATGGGAGACAGAGGCAGGAGATGAGCGATGACAGGAGAGGCAAGAGGATGAGGTGCGCTCATGGAGGGCAGAAGGACCAGTGGGGCCAGGGAGGAGGACCACGGTAGGTATGGCGAGAATTAAGCAGGGAGGAGTTTGGGAGGAAGAGGAGCAAGACAGGCCCCTAGTGAGAAGTAAGGGAAGGACCAAGGCGCACGACTCACCAGCAGAGGTAGGGTTGGAGAGACCTGGGGAAAGGGAGGGCGAGGAAGAACCAATGCAGCAGGTGCAAGAGGCCAAGGGCACAGGGACGTTTTCCATGCACATGTCTCTGGAGCTCAATGAAGAGGAAGGAGGAGGGGGAGGAGGAGGAGGAGGAGGAGGAGGAGGAGGAGGAGGAAGAAGAAGAGGAGGAGGAAGAAGAAGGAGGAGGAGGAAAAGAAGAAGGAAGAAGAGGAGGAGGAGGGAGGAGGAGGAGGAGGAGAAGGAGGAGAAATGTGGCTGCTCATTAGCCATTTAGCCATGGAAATTCTGCTGTTCTGTTGTCTGGACATGTTTACAAAACTGCCACCAAGAGGCACACCCCATCTCTGAGCCCCGAGAGTTCACAAAGCAGGGGTATCTCTGCAGGGTGCAAAGCAGATTCTCTCGCTGCCTGCCCTTCTCCATGCAGAATCAGGTTGAAGTGGCACTAGAATAAGTTGGCTCCCCTCCATGGGCCACTCCCGGGGTCCCCATTGTGTGACATCAGTTCGGAGCCTGACAAGGGTCAGCGCGCCTCCTCGGCAGATCCTTCCTATGGCTCTTCTTGCTGCTGGGGCTGAGTGGGCAGGCATTGCCGGGACCCGCACACTCTGGGAGCATCTCACAAGTCTGCTCACAAGAAGCCCCGCCTGGTCTGGACTCAGCCCTGTGGGGACGGGTCCCTGCTGCCCTGGGCGGGAAGCCCTGCCCTTCCTGTCTCAGCCCTCCTGGGTCACTGCATTGGAGAGCAGGTCCAGGAGAGCCCTCTCTGTGCCCAGATGGATGGACACAGCTGCAGATGTGGGCTCTGGGGTTCGTCTGAACAACACCCCTCTTTTTCCTGGAGGCCGGCACTCCCTGCTGGGTGGGAGGTGAGTGACCTCAGAGTCGTGGCACTCCCTCAGGGGACCATGCACAGATCCAGTCTGCTGCAACAGGTGACCACAGTGTGAGAGGCTGGAGCGGCACAGACCCACCACCCTGGGGCTCCGCAGGCGAGGAGTCCCCCACTGCCTCGGCTCTCAAGCTGCCAGCAGAGACAGTTCCTCCAGAAAGCTCTAGCAAATTCTTTCCAGAAGCTCCAGCAAGAATGCACGCCCTTGCCTGTCCAGCTTCTCACTTCGGCCCCTTCTTTCAACGCCAAGACCAGCAGCCCTGCATCCTCGACCACACTCCTGCCTCCTTGTCCATTTCCAAGGACCCTCTGATGACACTGGGCCACCCAGATAAGCCAGGACGCCTCTGCATGTACAGTCAGCTGATCAGCAACCTTCATTCCATCTGCCTCCTGGATTCCCCTTCCCCACCTCACTTGACCCCTTGCAGGCCCTGGGGATGGGATGTGAGGGTCATCATGCTGCCTGTGTCCTCAGGTGTCCCGATTCGTTTGCTCCTGACATGGCAGGGGGAAGAAGAGGCTTCCCTGCCATTACTCTCAGCTGAGGTTAATGTTGGAGATTCCCCTCCAACAAGCACAAAGCTACGGGTAGGAGCCAGCGCCCCCGATCGGGGAGGCCCCACAAGATGGCTCCCGGGAACCTGGATTTGAAACCTCCCAGTGCGAGACTAGAGTCTGTGCAGTTGGTGCGTAACCCTGAGTTAAGTCACTCCTGGGAAAGCAGACCCCTCAGGTGGCCGCGGTACAAACTCCAAGAAAGAGAACAGACCCCAGAGAGGAGGCCAGGGAAGAATCGGCAGGAGGATTCCAGCTGGGAAGGGAGGAAGCGGCTCACAACTGTCTCCACCTCCTGCTGCACCCAGGAGCCCTGCCCTGCCCTGCTGAGGAAGCACAGGCCCCCTCCCCTGGGCAGCTGACCTCCAGGACGCAGCGGCTCTGCTCAGAACCCTCCTGAAACCTGTCTCTGCTCAGACCTGCAGGGCTCAAGTCCAGCAGGACTCTGAGGGGAAGGAGAGCGTTACCAGAGTGAGCCAGCCCCTTCCCATGCTCAAGCTCTCCTTTATTCTCCCTCTCCTCTCCTCTCCTCTCCTCTCCTCTCCTCTCCTCTCC
>PVLC010001176.1:17011-135522 GCA_004027655.1 Graphiurus murinus | reverse complement strand
GTCAAGTAAACCTCTTTTTCTTATGAAGTCCCCACACTCAGGTATTTTGTTATTAGCAACACAAACCAGAACAAGACAATCAGTGAAATGTAAATACATGTAATTCCACATCAAGAAACTAATTGCCCTCCGATGTTGGTTCACATGTCTGTGGCATGGTTTGCAACAGAAAGGGGGAAGGCCCTGATGGCTTCTGAGTACTTCATAGCACGTCCTAGCGTCAGGGCTCTGCTGACGAGCCTGGCTCTGTCCCATCCGTGCTGATAAAGAAAGAGCTCTATGGGCAGTTTAAGTGGGAAAGGTGAGATTCTGACTGGTGTGTGTAATGCAAGCCTGTTTGTATTTTTACAAGCATAAATCTGGATATGCACTTGGAGAATTTCTGGGTTTCCCAGAAAGATGTATGTCACGAAAGAGGAGCAGGCCTGGGGTCTGGAATTCTCTGCCCTGTGCACGTTTTTTACCATGGAAAACAAGCCAGTGAAATAGCAGTGGTGGGTATACAATCCATTTTCACTTGCTGTATACAGCCGCATTTGTACAAACAAAAGACTATTTAAGCTTAACAAGAAGAACAATAAAGAACAGGCCTGAATCAATACCCTGGAAACCCTGCTAGATAGATGGGGTGGCTGCAGCCCCCGTGCTGAGTAAGGTCTCTGGCTGCGCGCTGTGGACAGCTAATAAATGGTTATTAATAAGAGTGACGATAGCCGCCTCCATTCGAGCCTGCGATGCAATTAGCTTCGCAGTGGGGCACGAGGGTATCCGGGGAGCAGCCTTGGATTTTCACTCGAGTCCCCAACCCAGATCGGTGGGATCAGCCTTTGACATAAAAGGCCCATCCTGCCCTTCTTCACACTGGGCCTCCCTGGGGGTCGCCGCTCAACCCCCCCCCTCCCGCCGGGCCCCAGCTGCTGCTTTTGATGAGATCGGGGGACGCTGCCACTCCAGCCTGCAACGTGCCCTCAGATTGATCACTGTTGCAGCACGAACAGGCTGCTACCCAGAGGGCGCCTTCAAAATGTGCATCTCCCCCCAATGCATGGTCAGGGAAAATGAGGGCCCCTGGAGGATTGATGGGATGGCACACAGAAGCAGGGGTCAGCAGAGCTGGAGGACTGTCTCCTGGTCCAGGCCCCAGGTCCCTAGTTCTGTTTAGAAGGTGGTCTCTAAGTAAGAGTGCCAAGGTAGCATTGTTGCGATCTATTTCAATAATGCAACTTTATACATACATATGGGTGTCCACATGTGCATATTTATGAGCTCCTGGTGTGGGTATAAAAATACATGAACAGTTGTTCAGTGGTTTGTTCCCGTGGCCCCAGGACCCTCATCCGAGCAGCACATAGGAAGCTTCAGGGGCTGAACAGAGCAGGGGGCTGTGAGGCTCAGCTGCTGCTGGAGGCTGCTGGAGGCCTGGCCTCCCCAGCCAGGCCCCAAATGCCTGGGTTTCTGCCTGGTTGAAACTAAAGAGTTTCTATAGTGTTCATTTAACAAAAGAGCATCCTGTTTACAAAACACCTGGGTTAGAAACTGGCCTTGTGAGGGAACTGTGAGGCTGCGGGGTCTGCACAAGAGCTCCAGTGTGTAGGAGCCCAAGAGTACTGCCCCTCCAGGAGCCTAAGGGAACAACGGATCTGCCTCTGCAGAAGGCAGCACGGGGAGCGTTCAGGCCACAGTCACATAAATACAGCTCCAAAGACCGCCATCGGGTCAGAGCCAACCTCCTACACTGCCGACATGTTTGCAATTAAATGGACGTGTGCAGCCCATCTCATTGAGTTTTGCCATTCACTTACCCAAAAGAACTCAGGATGTGTTTTTTTAAATTTTTTGTGTGTGACAAGATGGTGCATGTGTATCACAGCTTCTTCAAAGGGTCTATGCTTACCAGCACCCCCAAAATAGCTCCAATGTCCACACGGGTAGCTCAGGATGCAGGGAGGAAATTCACATCGTCACAGTGCATGTCTCTGTTCTGCCAGAGAGACTGTGAATGTTCCCCGTTCCCCACCTGAGGCTCCCGCCACGGATGCTGTAAGTGCCCGGCCCAGCTGTCCACACCGGCCACTGCTCCACACACGGCCTAATTATCCCTCCTCATCTCAGCCAGCTCTGCTCTCAGCAAATCTGCAATAATGAGGCTTTCCCTGAAGTGCGTGTGTGAGAGGGTGCACACACACACACTCACCTCAAGGCCATCTGCAAAGATTCCTGCTTTCTCAGCTTGGTGACTTGCACTGCCGCCCACAGCCTTTCTTATCTTCAAGGCAGAGAGAAGACAAAGAGTGCATCTGTCTCCCGTGGACACACTTCACTACAGTGTTTCCACCAGTCTTAGGTCCTCCACGCTCAACCCTTGAGCCATCTGCACTGGAGGGGGCAGGGCACAGGCGCCATGGTGGGCAGCCGCCGAACCCCTGGGCCTGGGAGAATGAGGCTTGACTCAGCCCAGCAAGGAGGCCGCCCTGAGCCCGCCAAGCCAGGCGTGTGGTGGCCAGAGCGGGCTGGGGACAGTGCATGGGTCAGATGGTGGCTCCTCAAACAGCTGTGTCCACCTAGAACGTGTGAGCATGACCGTATGTAGGAAGAGTCATTAGAGATGTAACTGAGCTAAAATCTAGAGCTGAGATCACCCTGCATTAGATCCTCAGTGTGACGAGTGATAAGAGGCACAGAGGAGAAGCCATGTGAGACAGGCAGAGACTGGAGGGGCGCAGACACAAGCCCAGGAACATCAGGAGCCGCTGGAGCTGGAAGCAGCAAGGGCCCCGCCCTGGAGCCTTGGGAGGCTGCACTCCGGCCTCCAGAACCGCAGTGGAATAAACCAGTCTACGGGGTTTGTTCCGGGAGCCTCAGGAAAGTCACAGGACAGCAAGCAAGGGTCCTGGGACTGCGTCACCTTGGCTGGTCCCTTCCTCTTCCCCAGGGCTCCTCCTCACAACAATCTCCACGGGTCCTTTTGAGCTCAGATGAGATTGCAATGAAAATTCTCACCGAAGTCAGAACCAAACTGTAAATGTATTTTCAGTGTCTCCTCTGCAAAATGTAATGTTGCAGGATGGTTTCGTATCCAAAGAACTTCGAGAATCGGGTTAAGCAGGACTATGACAATTAAACTACAAGGCTAACTGGTAAACGTTATTAGGTCTTCAAAGGTCAACAGACAGATTGACTCTTCTACTAGTTCCTGTTCTTCTCCTCGGCTGGGCGCACAGGTGGGTGTTCGTTCACTTATTGCTACGATAGCAGGTTGTCGCACAGCTAAACGGTAGAACATTGTTAACCGAGACTGGGGGTGAGGGACCCCAAAAGGAGGTGTTGGTAGGGCTGCAGTTCTCTGGCGGGCTCTAGGGGATTCTGTGTCTTTCAACGTCTAGAGGTGACCTGCCTACCTTCCTGTAGCTCATGGCCTTCATCCCCCAGTGTAGCATCTTGGTCCATCCACGTGCTATCTCGTCTTTACTTCCCTCCTCCATCTCTCTCTTGCCTCCCTCTGGCAAGGACCATGGTGACGGCACTGGGCTCACCCGGATAACCCAGGAAACCTCCCACCTCAAGATCCACTCCTTAACCACGTCTGCAACACGTGTCTGCAGGTCCCGGGAGGAAGACGTGGACATCTCGACCAACCACAGTTGGATGATGCGAGTCAAGGGTGTTTGACAGTTTCACCAGACAATCTGGAAGGAGGGAGGGCGAGGAAACAGGAGTACCAGACACTGCTCTTTTCACTCTTGCCAGCACTGGCCTGCAGTCGCAAACAAAAGCGCCTTCTCACCGTACACTGAAGGAGTGCAGGTGAGCCAGGCGAGGAGGCGTGTGTGCAGACGTGTGAGGCACGTGGCAAACGGAGGATCTAAGACCAGTATGTGAGCGACTTAAAGAAATAAACTGCCAGATGGGGTGGTGCACACCTGTAATCCCAGTCCTTGGGAGGCTGAGACAGGAGGATCACGGGTTCCAAGCCAGCCTCAGTAATTTAGTGAAGCTCTCAGCAACTTCACAAGACCCTGTTTCCAAATAAGAAATAAAATTGGGCTTGGGGTGGAGTTTGGAGGTGGAATGTCCCTGGGCTCAATCTCCATTAGCGCGCGCGCGCACGCACACACACACACACACACACACACACACACACAAAGGCAAGACATGGGAAACTCTGGGGACAGCGCTGACTCCACTCCAAGGGCGGAAGTGGGTGGGGACAGACAGCTGGCGAGGTTGTGCAGACGGAAGGTAGTGCTGTCTCCTGGGGGGAAACACAGGGTAAGCCTGGTGGAGACCATGTTAGTCCAGATTTAGAGAGTTTGAGGCTCCCGGAGATTAGGCACGTAGAGAGAAACAAGAAGTTGGGCAGTAGACGGGTAGGCTTCACTCTGGAGTGAGGTACAGGCTGGAAGGAGCTATGGGCGAGCCTGCCCAGGCCGAGGACGGGCAACCAAAGCCTCCCAGAAGCCCAACACTGCGCAGCTTAGACAGCAAGGAAAAAAGAAGGTGCCACATCCTCTCTGGATGGGGCAACGAGTCAGCACACCAACAGGCGCCCAGGGGGTGTGCCACCAGCCAGCAGGAGACTGCCTTGGAGAAAGCCCAAACAGAGCCTGGCTCGTGCAGAACCTTAATTAGTGCTTCAACAGCCAGGTTTTGTGCTCGTGTGTCTTGGTGATTCTGCGTCCTGGTGATCTTTCTGTATCAGTGCACGTGCATTTTGCTCATTCTTTCTAACCACTGCAAAGCACTCCATCAAATGAATAAAGCCTAATCTACTTAAACCATCAAATGATGAACATTTAAGTCACTGCCTTCTTCCTTCTTTTTCTATTATAAGTAACATAACAAGGAACTTCTGCCCATTCTATAAGGTTATTTTGGACTTCCAGCCTTCAGGACTGTGAGAAAATATGGTTTTTGTTGTTGTTTAAACAAAATACCTTCAATCTAAGCAGGCCGAAACCAGCTTTGCCACGCAGGTACCTAGCCCCATCCTAAAGCCCGCAGGTCACAAGCCAGCCCTGGTCATCCTGAGGCAGGGGGTCCAGGTCAGCCTAGAGACGCACTGCACCGTGTCAGGGCTGCAGCCTCAGCACCAGCCCCGCCCACCCGGGGCTTAGGAAAGGCAGTTCTCCAGGACCCGCCCTGCTGAATAATTAACTGCAGTGTAAGAAGCTCCCATGTGTCCTGTAAGCAATGGCGACTGAAATGCACCGCCCCAAAGGGTGCTTTCCCACAGTGTCGATAAATCTGTGTTCCTTCCTGTTATGGCCTCTATAATAGAGGCTGTAGGAAAAATCAGAATTTTGCTTTGTTTCTTCCTGCCTAAATGCCTAAGGAACAAATTGTTTTATGAAGATTACTAACACTTTGGGAACTAGTAATTGACTGTTCACAAGATATGCTGTACTCTCTTATAAAAATGTTATAAAAATTACATGGAATGAGCCGTATAAATACTTAAGACTTTATTATATGTATATGTTTAACTGAAATCCATGAAAGCATAGTTATACATTCTCTATGCACTGCACTTGAAAATGCAAATATAAAACCAATTTTTTTTAGCTTTCTGATACCATAATAGGATGGAACAGAAAGAGTGCATAAGAAGAAAAGTATCAATTAGAGCTTTTATAACTTTTAATATACCCATCCCACTTAGTATTTCCAAGACTTCCCCTGTGCTGTTGGCCCACTGAGAGACGGCAAGGACTCCCAGGACGTGGGGTCACTAACCTGAAGGCTCCAGGGACCAGGGAAGCACTGTCCCTCTCCTCCCCCAGCCCCAGCGTCCCACAAGGGACCGTGGGGCCAGGGCCAGGCCAGTCCATGCCAGCTGGAAGACGGCGTCAGTGTCACAGCCTCCCACCCCACGGTCCGGTGATTCACAAAGGACTCCGTCTTCACACGCTTAGGAAGGCGGGTGATCCTCCCCCCGGGTGCTTCGGTACTTAGCCATGTCTTCTGGAAACACTTTAGAAAGTTCTTGAATCAACAGGCTTTTAAATTTCTATGAAGAAAAATACACACAGTCAAAAATTGTGTTTGGGACCCATGCTCCCAGGTAAAGGCGACAGGCACCCCCAGGAGTCCTCAAACTCAACTGGACACGACGGCAAAAGGGCAGGTCCCGGCCCCCACGCTCAAGCCGAGGCTTCCCCTGCCCGCCCACCTTCAGTGAACGTAAAACCCGGAAAACCCCTCCCAAGAGTGCCTGTAAGTGCAGGAGAGCAGACGAACACCACCAGACAGAGCAGCGGACCTTTAAAACAACTCCTCCCTTCTAAGTAAAAAGAAAACGCGTTTCTTGGCGGGCACCAGCCACACAGGTGGAAACGACTTCTGCAGACAGCACTTGTACCAGGAATTTTAAATAATATTTAATTAAGCAATTATTCATAGGAACCACAGCAAACTCACTGTGTGCAAACAGCTTACCACAAAACGCTTTCGGAACACCTGTAAATACACCGCAAATGCCACAGCTTCCTGAACTTACTTAATGGTTTAACAATTGTTTTTAACCCCAAATTAACAGTAGTTAAATCTGCCAACATGTCAAGACCCTTATTCCTACGAGCTGTACCAAGAAGCATAAAAACATATACCACGTAAAAATAAATTTTCAAAGGAGCTTTTCACTTCAACATTACAATAACTACTTGAAATACAACTTCCAGAAGTTTAAATACATGGTCCACTGGGCAAACAAAGGCACACAACTGTGACTTGAGACATTCACTGACCTGAGAGACGACACCCAGCGCCACAGACACAAAGGGAACACGAACCACGCCCCACGCCCTGACTGCCCCATAAACTCCTGCAGGGCCCGGGGCGGTCTCACAAACGCCCGGGGGGGCTGTGGGCCAGCCAGTGTCCACACACACAGATGGTTTCTGCTGGAAGAGACAACTCATTCACCTCTACCAAGGGGAAGAGAACCAGCAAAACCACCCTGCTGGCTACTGATAAAAACCTGTAGTATGCCCTGAAGGCAGCGCCCAGTTCAGTAGCAATTCAGTCCTAAAGTGACAACAGAAATGACACTGTGGTCTCCACAGGGACTTAGGACTAAACCCCACTTCCAGGGCATGCTATGTACCACCTATGGGGCCTCGAGGATGAGGTGCTGGGAGCCTGGTGGCCTGCAGAGGTGCCGACTGGCCGCTCTCCCGACAGCGCCCTGCCTGGTCCTTCCCACTGGGCGGGAGACACCTGAGCACCAGGAGGCCTCGGTGACTCATTGGCCTGCGCATATCACAAGCATATCACCTGTGGGCGCTGGGCAGCGCCAAGAACAGAAAACGGGTGTCCTATGACCCGGAGCTTAACCAGCAGGCAGAGAAGAGAGCAAATCAAAAAGGAAATAAAAATGTGAATTTAGGACCTTTAGGAGAAGAAACTTTAGAGAAAGGCCTCTCAGAGAAGGTGAAATATGCTGAGAGAACTATTTGTGTAAACAGAGCTCAAGCGTTTCCGGCAGAGCAGACAGCACAAGAAGAGAAGGCAAGGGAGGGTGGTCTGGTAGCTAGTGATGCAGACCAGAACAGGCGGGGGCAGCAGGGCTCCGTGCCGCAGGCCACGGTCGGCACACACGCCAGGTGAGGCCGCTAAAACCGAGATAAAGAGAGAAACACCGACTGGAACCGTACTTCAGTCGATCTAAGTGAGAAAAATACATACGTCCCACTGCAGATGCAGCGTCTCTAAGTCCCATCAAGGCAAAGAAAATTAAGTTCTCTGCGGACGATTTCACGATAGTAAGGAACAGTCAGGAGCTAGAAGAACCCACTGGAGAAAGATGAGAAAATGAACACTCAAGAATCCTAGAGTAAACCAAAGAACCCCGAATACGGGAAAGGCCCCCAACAACCGGAGCCAACACAGAAATACCGCAGAGCACACCCGACACCTCAATCAGTCAGCCAGTGACAGCTGCCAATCACAAAACGTGACCTGGACTTTCTAATTTTAAGAGGGCCGAGTTGGGAGTGTTTCTGTCTTTTACACTCCCATACAACTCACTGATGTGTAACTTAAATGCCTATGACACGAGCCAGAACCCCCAACTGCGTCCAGTTCTGGAGCAGTCGCTGTTGTGCCGAGCACAGGAAAGGAAGGATGACAAAGTGTGTTAACCAAAGCTTGCTCGCTCCTCTCCCGCGCACGGCCGACCTTCTCTCTCTCTGACAGTCTTACCTTCATGGTGTCAATCTTGCCTTTCACTTGCTCATTTTTGGCTAGAGCCCTCTCCAGGCACTCCTTGGTGTAGAGTTCAGGGTTTCGGCCTTGATCTATGTATCTAGGAACAGGAAACAGCTCGGTTGAGTCTCACCAGTGACAACTATTCTCAGTTTTCTGGGAACTAATGCCAGAAAATAAGCAGCTCACTACATATGCCTCCACATGGCCCTGCTGAGATAACACAGTCCAAGAGTCCAGGAACCCAATGAATTAAGATTCTCTCATTTTCTACAAGCATCTCATATTATTCCTTATAATAACTCATGAAATCAAGTTAATGGTCTTTTATAAACACAAGAAAGTTTCACAAGCCATACCACTTGACATTCAATTTGTACTAGGCAAAATGTTTTCATGCTAATACCTTTTTTTTTATTTTATTTTTTTGGTACTGAGGATTGAATTCAGGGGTATTCTACCTCCGAACTAGACCCCCAGCTCCTTTTACTTTTTATTTTGAAATAGGGTCTCTCGCTAAGTTGCTGAAGTTGGCCTCAATCCTGAGATCCTTCAGTCTCAGTCTTCTAATACTGAGATTACAGGCATGTGTCACCATGCACAGCTATGCTATTATCTTTTTGATCCTAAAAGCCTGTAGGTAAAGAAGCTCTTGACCAAAAAAAAAAAAAAAAAACTAAAAGTGGCACAGAGATTCAGGCTGAGGTGACACAGAGGGCCCAGGTAAGGTAAGCATCCACTCATCTACTCGGGTCCAGTTCCATCACCCCTCACTGTGTGGAGGGGCCTTCAGGGCCACCGAGGTGTTGGGGGGGGGGGGGCAGGGAACCATAGGTTGAAGGACCCTTGTCCCTGGCTAAGCCAAGACTATTTCACAAACTGTCCTAATGCTTTAAAAAAAGGAGAGGCTAATCAATAAACCACTGTACTAAACACACCTCAGCAACTTTAAATACAATAGAGAGATTCTCTACAATTATTTTTAAACAGTATAAAATTATTTCTGGACATTTTCAACATTCTACCCAAAATAGCGCCATTATCCTGAAAATTCATGAAACATACTGCCTACATCAATACCCAAATTCTACCTGCCTACTTCTATGTTCTGAAGAAATCTCTATCATTCAGATAAACTGAATTACTATAAAGAAAAAGGTCACCATTACATAAAGTCTAATTTATCATTATTATTATTTACTAAGACAAAAATATGTAACCACTTCAGGTTAATGACACCATTAAAGTGTTGTTAATGGCAGAAAACTGCCTTTAAGACAGATAGCAAAATGTAAGTAACAATTTCTAGAACTTTCATTTCATTTTTATGTTTTTTTTAAATGATGTGATAAAAAAAAAAGCACAATTGTGATTAATTCTAAAAATATATCCATTTCTCAAGAAAAAAGAAGCCCTGACAGAATAAGGACCAACCACTTCCCCGTCTCATCAACAGCAGGACGTCTTGCTCGGGCTGGGGCTCGTCTAAGACCCAAGGGCTGAACTGCACCCCGGCAACACACAACCCAAGTTCTGCGGCACCTGTGGCTGAGCGCTCGCGGGGCCTCTTCCGTCCCTCTGCCCTCCGCTGTGGCTGCGCTGCTGCTCTGCCACTGAGCAACCCTTCCCCTCAATCCTCCTTCCGTCTGCCCCCTTCAGAGGACTTGAGGAGTGGACTGGCGGCTGTCATTATACCCACCCACAGTTACAGTCTGAGCTACACTCAGGAAGACACTGCACACGCTCAGACTTGAGGTGCAAGAAGCCAGCGCCCAGGAGTCCAGAGCTGTGCCACACACAGAGGCCGCAGTGGTGCTGGCTGCGGACAGGTAGGCGGTGTGTGGCGCCTGGCTGGCAGGTAGAGAGAGAAACAGACTAGCGACCCCGAGTCTCTATGCCCTGGCCTCGTGGGCAGCCGCTGAGCTGCATTCTAACTGACTTGCAGCTCCGACCTTTCAGGATGGAAAACAACTCTGACTTTCCCTTTATTGCTTAAGGAAATTAGTTTTGCGCAAAAAGCATTAGAAGATTCTTGCTCTTCCAAGGGAGAGGTTACGCTGCACAGGGAAAAAGACAGTAGCGTGAGGGATGAGTGCTAGGGCTTAGTACTAACTGTGAAATGAGGGGAGTGACCAAACCAGTGAACTAAAACCTGGACTAAAAGCCTGAGCAGTTTGGTCCCTATGGGCGTCCTCTGTACCTCTGCTGCGACAGGTGCTTAAGACCCTGGCGGGAAACCCGGAACAGCCTTCCCACAGGTGCCCGGGCTGAGACTTTCTCTTCTTCCCGACAGAGCAGCACTATCATCGCCCAGATCCAGCACACAGCACACCGCAGGCAGCTTAGGAAACACAGGCGCCTTACTTTTCAGGTCGTTTCTGCCTATAATTTTATTTATTTATTTATTTATTTGTAATACAACCTATATAAGACATTTACTTCTCAAGGAAAAAAGGAAGTTAAGTGGTTATTCTTTAGCCTAAAGACCTTGTATCCATAGGACTCAAAAGCCTATGATGTTGTTCACACATTTAGTAACCTTTTATTTATATGTAATTTTTTTCAACCATACATTCTTTAAACATTTTTTAAAATCTTGTTAGAACATCCAGTTCCAAAGGGCAGGTATTTTTGTCTACTTTTTTTCCACTGGCAAATGTCCAGTGCCTAGGCTGTCCCTAACACACGGCATACACTCACCACTGGTGGCTGAAGAAGTCACCAATACAACAGCTAAACAAGACTTATACCCCCAGACTAATATCAAGAATAATACTTACTCGAAAACTTCTAAAGGCACCGTAATATCATGAAGCTGCTGCCTGCACTTGTCAATATCCTGTAAGCCCGTAACAATGAAATTCCTGGGGGAGAAACAAGGGTATTTGGTTAATTGAGAGGAGAACATAAACACCACCCAGTCACCTGGCCAACTGGGCTCCACACAAGTGCTTCTTACAGCTGCACGGGTCACCCGTGGCTAACTTCTCTCTGGTTAGCCACAAGATTCCTGGAACATTTCTGGATTATAAAATATCCTCAAATATTTGTTGATTTTCCTTCTAAAAATTGCCAATATGCGGAGTGGGAAGAGAACTCACTTCTTCTGAGAATCAAATGAAAAATATGAACCTTCGCTCAAAAACACTTACCCAGCTGTGCACCTTGATTTGGGGAGTGGTTTTGGTGAACACAGGGAAGAGTGGGCTGCAGCTTAAGCATCTACCTATACCCAAAGTCTGAGGGGCAGAATGCCATTCCTGCCTGGGTTAACTTTGTTTCTCTCCAGAGCCAACCTAGATTACCCGGTGGAACCCAGCTCCAGGCTACTCCCACAGCACTTGTGGGTGCAACCTTGGTCTCAATTATTTGCATGTTTGCGTCCCCTATAAAGTGGTGGGCCCTTCTCCATAGCTTGTTGTGTGTTTGCCTTTTCTCCAATCCAAGGCCTAGCAGCGTGACCAGCACAAGGTAGTTGCCAAAAAAGTAACGAAACATTCTGAGGCCTTTCCCACCTCCCTGTCACCTTCTGTGGAGCAGGTGGTTCCTGGCCTCCGCCACCCGCGCCAGCTTCCCTGTACTCACAGTTGAGCCTGCCCTCCCTCTGGGGCCAGGGGAAGAACTCCTGGGGGCTTCTTGGGAAAGGCCAGGAGAGAGTGACACGCCCGCGAGGAGAGGCTCAAACTACGAAGCCTCACTCTGCTGATATGGCCAGAGACTAAAACTACCGGCTGGCCAGGACTGCGTCCCCAAAGGGGGCCAGGGGAAGAGGTGCCGGCAAAGCAAGATGGAGAGGAGCAACCAGTCTCGCCACGATGCCCCAAAGGCGGCCCCGGGGAAGGCCGAGGTCCGGCGTGGACCCAGCAGGGGTCGCCCCGAGTCGGCCATCCGCCCCTCGGCCCCGGGGGACCCTGCCACTCACAGCTTCTGGTTGAGCCCCGCCTGGCTGCTGGGCTGGAAGTCACTGACGATGATGCCGAGCTGCCGGATGTTCTCCACGAACTTCTCCAGGTGCTCCTCCAGGTGATCGAACTTCTCCGCCATCAGCCCGGCCCAGCCCACCCCGGACAGCTGCAGCCCGCAAGTCGCAGGCGCTGCCCAGCTCTCCCGCTTCCTGCTTCCGCCCGCGCCGCCACCACTTCCGTTTCCCTGGAGGCGGGTCCTCGGAGGGGCGGGGCCTGTGCGGGGCGGGGCTTGAGCGGGGCGGGGCCGGGGCGGGGCTTGCGCGGGGCGGGAGGCCGGGCTTTAAAGAGACCGAAGTGGGCGGGCCCGCCGGGTTTGGTGCTTTGGGCTTTCCAGAGCGCTCTGAGGGCTCCAAAGAGGGAGAGTCGCCTGGAAATAATAAGCTGAGCGTTCATCTCAAAAAGTGAAAAGAAAAAATCAAGAGAGAAGTCACACACGCCAAGTAAAGGAGCGACAAAGGAAAGGATGGAAATGGAAATCATTCCGTTCGTTTTCTTTCCAGGCGCGTTAGAAGCTACAAAGGTGACAGCCGTGAACCTGGATCCTCCTGTCTCAGCCTCCCAAGTACAGGGATTACAAGCGTGCACCTCCACACCCGGCTAAAGGTAAACAACAAAGAAAAGCTCATTGCCTAAAAGGTAAACCAAACAGGCAAACGTTTGACAAGAGTCATCAAAGAAGGAGAGAGAAAATTTTTTTTTAAAAAAGTGAATGGGGAAACAGGATGTAGTTGCAGGGAAACTTGTATGCGTATTATTTTGAAACCTTAGTGATTTTGGACAATTTCCTAAGAAAATCCCAAAACTTAACAAATAACAGGAAATCAGAATAGGTCCTAACCTTTCAATAAACTGGCCAGTGGGTAAAAATCTCCTTCAAAGCAAGCAAAAGTATAAGCTCCGACAGCTTTTGACACTTTAAACAAACAAAAAAAAATCAAACATTAAAGAACAAATAATTTCAAACTTACCCAGACATTCTCAGACAAGAAAAAGAACAAATACATCCCAGCTTGTTTTGAAAGGCTACTATGACTTCGATATGAAAGTCTTTGATATGTACCTCAAGGACAGTTCAAGAAAAGAAAATATAGGTCAGTCGTCCTTATGAACATAGATGAAAAAAAATCTTAAAATATTAGCAAATGGGATCAATTACCACGTATCAGTTATGTATTGCTGCATTAACAAATATCTCCAAAACTCAGTGGCTTAAAACAACCTCAGTGTGTTTTGTTTTTTCCTCACAAATCTGCGATGTGAGCCGAGTGTGGCATTCACAGCGCACCTCAGCTCCTTGTCACTTCAGCCGAGGTGCCTTCCCTGGAGGCTGGCGAGCTGCTTCAGGATGGCTCATGCACACGCTGGCATGTTGGTGCTGCATGTCACCTGGCAGCTCAGCTGGACTGTGGGCAGGGACCACAGTTCCCTTCTCAGTAGACATCTCATGGGCTCGGGGGCTTCCTCATCTCCTGGTGGCTGGGTGCCAAGGGCAGAAGCTGTCTCATCTCCTACGACCTGACCTTGGAAGTCCAGCACAACTATGGCACATGTAGAATCCCAGGGCGGGAACATCGCCCTGGCCTCCCCACGGAAGAAATAAGAAGTCATCTTGTTGGAGGAGCAGGTGGGAGGAAAGATCATGTTGAAGCCACTTTGGGAAAATACAATCTGCCACTTATCACATTGAAAAAAAAAATCATGATCCACTGGGATTTTACTATGATTGCATGAATGATTAAATAGCACAATATCTATTCATATAACTAGGCCTATTAAGGATTAAAGAAGAAAAAAATCTCAGGTATATTTTTGAAATAGATAATTGATAAAATTAAACTATATTCACGTTTTAAAAAAACTGAGAAAACTAAGAATAGAAGCTTTCTGAATCTAATAGTAGGGTAGCTGCTAAAAACCTTTTAGAAGGCATAGGACTCAATAATGAAACTTCAGAAACATTGTCCCTAAAGTTATGAGAAAATCCAGAATCTTCACAGTCAAACTCAGCCTGTCCATACTGCAGGAGAGAGAGGGCCAGCTCAGAGACAAAGGAAGCAGCTCTGAGCTGTGACCCCATGACTGCTCTACTGCCTTTATTTATTTATTTATTTTAACTTTGGATTGATCCCAGAGGAGCTCTACCTCCAACCTGCAACCCCAGCCCTTTTTATTTTTTTATTTTGAAAAACAGAATCTCGCTAAGTTGCTGAGGCTGGCCTCGAACCTGTGGTCCTCCTGTCTTAGCCTCTCAAGTGCTGGAATTACAGGTATGTGCCTCTGTTCCTGGTATTGTCTGCCTTTTTTGACCTTGAATATCCATGTCCCTGCTGAAATGTCCTGGAAGTCCCTGGGTGTTATATACCTTAGTGCTACGGTTTGCATGTGGCTTATCCCCCAAAAATTCATGTGCTGGAATAGTGGTCCCCGGTATGGGGGTGCTAGAGCCATTGGCTCTTAAAATGTGAGTGGAAGGCAGTGAGTTCATAGGGGATCCGCCTTTGTGAATGGATTAATGCTGTCTCCGGGCAGTGAGTCAGGTCTGGTGCCAGTGAAGTAGTTCCCCGTGAGAGCACGTTTTATAAAAGAGCAAGCCTGACCCCTCCCAGGCTTTTTGCTTCCTCTCTCAACAGGTGACCTCTGTCTCCCTTCAGTATATGGCTGGTTCCCTTTTCCCTCTCTGCCATGTTGTGATGCAGCCAGCAGGCTTTCACCAACAGGCCAATGTGATGTTTGGTCTCTCCAGCCATGAGAATTATGAATCACTAAACCTCTTTACTTTTTAAGTCATCCAGCCCCAGGTATTTTGATATAGCAACAAAGGTTTCTCAGCTCTATTTTAAGTATTTGGAGAACTGTAATCTAATCTTATCCATCCCTCAGCATCCAAAACATATTTGAATTACTACAATAAACAATGCTTGATTATCTGAAGGTTAAAGGAAAAGGAGACAGGAGAAGTGGCAGAAAGAAACCAAAGGTTGCTTCTCTTTTTCTCCTAGAGATGTAGCTCTCCAGGAAGTCATTCTTTTCTGTTGACTAGGGCCTCTAGCAGCATGCCTTCCAAATAATTTAGAGAAACAAGTGCACGGCCCTATTTGTCATGCCCCTCTCTTGTTTACTCTCAGCACTTAGTAGGTTGTTTCTGCAACTTCCAGTACATGTACAAATGCCCTATGATAAGGCCAGTTTCCAGGATCAGCTTGGGCCCAGGAGACATTACACAGAGGTGTCTGTGCACCTGCTTCCCCTTGCCCTCTGTTGCCCTGCCTGGTTAGAGCCACCCATGTCTAACGCCATGGTTCCCTTTGTATTCATTCCCTAGGGCTGTAACAAAATACTTCACTCTGGAGGGCTTGCACAATAGAAACATACTGCCTGACAGTTATAGAGGCTGGAAGTCTGAAATCAAGGTGTCCCCAGGGTTTCTGAAATCAAGATGTCCCCAGGGTTTCTGAAATCAAGGTGTCCCCAGGGTTTCTGAAATCAAGGTGTCCCCAGGGTCGGATTCTTTGAAGTTTTGAGAGAGGCTCTCTTCCATGGCTCTTTACCAGCTCCTGGTGTTTGCTGTGATCCTTGGTATCTGTGGCCTGTAGAATCTGCCCCATCATCTCCCGGTGTTCTCCTGCATTTAGGCATAGTATCTAGGCCTAAATGTCCCCTTTTTATAAAGATGCCAGTCATATTGGATTAGAGCCCACCTTGATCGTGTCATTGTAACTGGACTACCTCTGTGAAGACGCTCTCTCCGAGGATGGCCCCATTCCGAGGGACTGGAGTAATAGTCGGACTCTGACATTATCTTTTCCTGGGGGTACACACCTCAGCCCCTCCGCTGCTGCACAGAACACTACTTGTCCTCCAGACAGCGACCGGAGGATAGTAAATTTAAGTCCAGGTCATACAGGTATGATAACTACAGTATTGGTCCCTACAATCTTGCGATTTGTGACCCCCAGCTCCCGTTTCCATTCCCATAAACCTTTTCTGTTCCCTCCCCTCCTATCCACAGTGGCTAGACGTGGGAATAGAAATGGGAGGTTTTAAAGTCTGACTTTCAAACCCAGCCCGATTAGAGCCCCGGAGTCCCCCGGGGGATGCAGGAGTGCCCATGCATTTCTAAAGCACTTATCTCCCAGTTGTCCGAAATTACGACCCCCGAGACTATCATTCTCTACAGAAACCAAAGGCATTCCAAACCCGCTTAAATTGTACTGAAATTCTCCCTTTTTGTCCTTAAAACGGCAAAGTAGTGGCTGCTTTCTCTTCACTTAGCATCCTAAATACTGTTGATTTGTTTGGAGGAAACTTTTTAACATGTGAGCACCCCAGGCTCCGAATGTGAAGGAAATTAGGTTGGAAAATCCCAGTAACTCAGAAGGCGCCATGTGAGAAAACCTGCAGAGCGGTGCCAGCCGTGGACCTCGGCACCTGCCCTCCCCGCAGAGCCGCTGGGAAATTTCCCTCCTTCCAGTACTCTGTGACCTTGGGATCGGAAGCCTAGATTTTCCCTTTCTCCTTTTTTTCCATTCAGGATACGACTGCTCCATCAGCACTCAGCGCCCTGAGTGATTCCATTGGAACATTTTTGCCATTTATTCTAATTTATTCTAAGAACCACATTCAGCTTAAGTTTTTTTTTTTAATGCAGTTATCCTAAAGAGGGTAAAACAGCTGGTTTCTGCTCTTTGTGAATTTTCAGCACATTAGCAGTTCCAGCAGAAGGGACCATTTGCAGTACTGTTTCTGTGATGATGATGATGATGATGATGATGGTGGTGGTGGTGGTGGTGATGATGGTGATAGGACCACACTGATGAAAATATCTGCCATTTTGGAGCATAGTATCTAGATTATCTCACTTACTTTCCTTAGCCCTGAGAGGGAGCTACTATAATTCGCACCTTACATGGTCAAATATAAGCAAAAAGTTTTTTCTCAATGCAGAATTGGAAGGCATTGAGAAAGAATAAGATTTCTCTTCACTTTTCTTTTCTTTTAAATGTATCTCTACCTGGAATTCTGTTTAATTTACCAGTGTGACCAAGAGTTCAAGAGGTAAAAAGATGAGATTGCCGTTGTACAACCTGGAGAATTGGCATGTGAAACCATCAGCAAAGGAAGTATGCAGTTGACTTTCAATACCAAGTTTTTATTAAAGATTTGTCACAAGTTCATAAAAGAGGACAGGATCACATTTAAGAAATAGAGGTGAGGTGAGACTTCTATAGCATTAGCAAATCATATACACGAACACAGAAATATAAATTTTAAAAAACTTCATAGCAATTTTCAGCCTACTAGGACTTTCAGCACACTTCTTACATCTTCATATTTCATTGCCCTTTGCAAAAATTAATGACATTCTGCTGAGGATTAAGTTTGCCGTAAACACTCAGGAGAAATGAATTATGCTCTAGTGTGCTCTTCTGAGGATCTGGAAAACAAGGCTTTTCTTGCAGAAAAGCATGGTGCCCGAGGACCTGAACAGCTGCTCTGGTTCTGACCAAGGCAGACAGGTAAGTAACCAGGAAGCTGTCAAGCAAAACACACCTAAAATAAGCACGCAAGAAGAAGCTTTTGTCAGACAATCAGGTAGAAATATATTAAAATGGAAGCTGGAAGCTGGAAGCTCAGGGGGGGCAGTGATGAGGGTCCACACAACTTTGAATGAAAATGTGGCCGTGAACACCCAGGACAACAGAACTAGGTCCTCCTCCTTCACCTTCCAGAAAGTGGCACGGTTGTATTAGTTCAGGCCTCTGAGAAGCAGACCCCAAGATGGGATTAAACATGCAAGAAGTTGTTCAGGAGAAATGCATCTGAGAGAACATGGGGAGGGAAAGAGGAGAGCCAGGATGCAGATCCAACCCCAAGAGAAAGAGAGATGGAGGAAGGGAGGGAGAGAAGGAAGGAGGGAGGGAGGAAAGAAAAGGAAGCCCGAGGCTTCTTACACCAAAGTACGTGTGTGTGTGTGTGTGTGTGTGGTAATAGTAGCAGAGGTAGTGGGGTAGTGGGGGGTTGAACCCAGGGCATTCTACCTATGAGTTACATTCCCAGCCCTATTTTTTTAATTTATTTTGAAACAGAGTCTCACTAGGTTGATGACAGTCTCATACTTGGTGAGGTTGTCCTCGAACTTGCAATCCTCCTGTCTCAGCCTCCCAAGTACTAGGATTAAAGGTAAAGGCGTGCACCATGCTCACTGCCTTTACCTTTAATCCTAGTACTATTTCTAAAGAGTTGGATTGGGATAAGACCGCTGAGAGGCCCTCACACCAAAATCCCTCATCAGAAAAGTCCACGACTCTCAAAAATGTGCATGCCTCAATATCCCCACATCACTAAATCATTGGCTGAAAACCCATGGGAGGAAAAAAAAAAAAAATGAAGCTGAACATCAAATCCCACTGGTGCTTTAATAGTGTGCCCAAACACAGGTGCGCCGTCCCTCCACCCAAAGTAGAGCATTAGGGAGCTTGGTCAGTTCCAATCCTCCCAGTGACTTGAGAGATGTTCTACTGGGTGCCACCTTAGGACAAGTAATAAATAGTAATGATGATCGTGATCACGTGATAATGACAGGACCCGGAAGCAAACTGACAGGAGCCAAGCACCGACCCAGTGTCTGGCCCGGGTTACACTCAACGTCTATAACTGCTTTATCTGCTTTCATGTCGCTGTGACCGAAATAGCAGACAAGAACAGCCTAGAGGGGCAAATGTGTATTTGGACTCACGGTTTCCGCGGTTCATTCCACCAGCAGCTGGCTACAAGGCGGAAGCATCACGGCGGCAGCGCGTGGGGTAAGAAAGCTGCTCAGAGCCAGGTGTGGTGGCGCACGCTTGTCATCCCAGCATTCGGGAGGCTGAGACTGGAGGATCCGGGTTCGCGGCCAGCCTCAGCTACCTAGTGAGGCACTCCGCAACTTAGGGAGACCTGGTTTCAAAATAAAGAATAAAAAATAGGGCTGAGGGTATAGCTCAAAGGTAGAATGCCCCTGAGTTCAATTCCCAGTACCGCAAAAAAAAAAAAAAAGAAAGAAAGAAAGAAAGCTGCTCAGCAGCCAGGAAGCAGAGATAAAGAGGGAGGGGGACCTGAGACACACAGAGTCCCCGAGGCCACGCCTCTGTGACCCCAAGGCCACGCCCCCCATGACCCCAAGGCCACGCCTCTGTGACCTACCTCCAGCCACGCCCGCCCTCCCTCCCTGAGCATCCTACCACCTGGTAAATCTGCTAATGGATTAATTTGCTGATAACAGAATCCTCATGATTCAATTATTTCACCTCGGAACAATTTCCCATCGCCAGTACGTGAGCTTTCCCGGGGACATTCTACGTCCTCACCCTGACAGTCACTATTATTACGTGATCTGGCATAGTGTCTGCTTGGTGGTAGCTATTGGGGTATCCCCCTGTAAGCTTATCAAGGACAGGGACTGCCATTTATTTTTTTGTCCTTCAGTGATTAGCACGGGTGCTCCACAAGTGTTCGCTGAAGGAAATAAATGCTAGGGTAAGTACGCTCTGCAGTATTAGCTTACGTGGAAACCTGACGCTCTGGCTGTTGAACTTCTGCTTCTGAAACATCCCTTAAACATCAGATCCCAGTGGCGCTCGAATGGGATGCCCAAACACAGGTGTGCTGTCCCTTCCGCCCAGATCCCACTCTGGGGACGGCGGCTGTTTCCAGTGCCAATGAAGGAGCTTCTATTCAGCCCCAGCCCGGCACAGAGACTGGGAGGTTGAGTCCCTGCACTGCATCTTTGGCAGAGACACCTCGGGGCTCACTGTCATCCACTGCTATTTCTTACGTCCTGTCCCCAAGGGACAGTGAGATACCTGGTCACATGCAGATAGAACCTGGGGACCTTCACAGAAGTATCACTTCCCCCTGAAACACAGACAGCCTGCCTCTGAACGGGAGCCTGGCTCAAGGCTTTGCTGCAAGAGAGAAGGGCGGGCCTAGGACTTTCCCCGTGGCCAGGACTGGGGGAGGGGAGATGGGAAGTCATGGTAGACAGAGACCCTGCATCCTTCTATTCAGTCACCTTCTGCAGACGCTGGCCGTAGGATAGTTGCACCAAATGCCAACAAATACAGGGTCCCCACCAGAAGGCATCTGTGCCGGCTCCTGTGCCTGTATCCACGGGCGTCTGGAAGAAACTCAGAATGGAGGATTTGAGAAGCTGAGGTGGGATGGATGATGTCAGCCTACCCCTCACTGCCCTTTGAGAAAACTGATCCAGAGTTACCGGGAGCTGTGGCTTCAGTGTGTCCACGTGCTGGCAACTTGATCCTCAAGGCGGAGGTGGATGGAAGTGGGACCTTTAAGAGACGATCAGGCCACAAGGGCTCTGTCCTGCTCAATGCATTGATGGCATTAGCAGGAGGAACAGGTTCTTACTGGGTTCCTTATGAAAGGACCAGTTCAGTCCCCTCTTGAACTCATGTGTCTCTCTCCTTTCCCTCTCCCTCTCCCTCTCCCTTTCCCCCTCTCTCCCCCTCTCTCTCTCTCTCCCTCTCCTTCTCTCCCCCTCTCTCCCTCTCTCCCTCTCTCTCTCCACTCCCTCCTTCCCTCCCTCCCTCTCCCCTCTCCCCTTTCCTCTCTTTCTCTCCCTTTCTCCCTCTCTCTCTCCTCTTTCCTCTCTCCTCTTTCTCTGTTAGCTATAAATTACCCGATTTGTGGTATTCTTTTAGAGCAGCAGAAATGTGTACCAACACCCCTGGGAAAAAGAACTAATAAACCACAAGAAAACAGAGACTTTCAACAACAATTTTTGCATCCTCAGCTTTTGCCACGATGACAAACAGCCTTAACATGCCGGCGGCGTGCACCAGCGCTCTTCTCTCCTGCTTGTGGAATGGGAGGTGGGCAGGGTGTCCTGAGGGGCAGATGTGACTCAGCGGATGTGGCTGGGTCCAGATCACTTGGAGTCTCATGTTGGCTCCTTCCAGAACCCAGGCTCAGGGGATGGACATGCTGTCCCTACAGTGGGAGGAGGAGCGGGGGGCCAAGCCCTCGGATCACATGCGACACCTCTCTGCTCAGCCAAGCATGTGTCTGGCCACTCCCTCCCCAGTGACCAGGGCATTTCCTGGGCGCGGGCCAAGGCCTGTGAGACCGGCGCTCACTCTTCCTGGGAGCTATGATGGTAGGAAATTCACAATTAATGTGAGGTATCACCCTCCTGCGAGCAAGAGCTGGGAGTGAGAATCCAATCTTTTTTCAATGGCTGCCGCAGCTCCTGGACCCGCCCACTGGCCAGCACACCCCAGCCAGAAGGCCTCACCTCCAAGTTTGCCCAGGTTGTACCCACGTCTCACCCAGTTGAGCATCTGTCCCAGGTGGAAGGTTCCAGATGTCACACAGCAAGGGAAATGACCAGGAACGAGCAGGCCTTTAACCAAATGGCTTGTCCAAGCCCTTCGCTGTCACCTGCCGCCGGTCTCCCATGAACAGGACTCCAAGCGCTGGAGCTGGTGGCAGCATCCTCCCCACCTCTGATGTCCTAGTATCCCAGTTCCTCATTGTCTCTATTAAGCCCAGTGCTTAACAGAGTCGGGCATTGGCTCATTTCCATACCATACTTGTTCCATATCTTAGAGTTCTAATAATTTGTTGGTCGTGTAAAATTGCCAAGACATTATCATAAAAATAGGGCTAAGGGTGTGGGCTTGGCATATGCAGTGCTGAATTTTATGTATATAATTCACCACCAGAACTTCATCATCATCCCGGAGCCCTGTGTTATTACCCTTTGCTCTTGACATGCTAATCGCCAGCTCGCTGATCTGACTCTAATATATTTCACAAGCATAATCATGGCAGAAATTATCCAACTTCGGTTCTGATTAAAGGTAGAAGTGACACCTTTGTGCCTAATCATGGTAGTAAGTTGAGCTAAAAAGTACTTGACCACTATCTTCTCAAATAACTTTTGCACTGAACACTTGGGCTATGCTGATTGGCCATCCATCCTAAGGTATGCATTTTATCCAGCTTCTAAAATAATTGCTGGATCTTAGAACTCCATATTTTCCAAATAGCATATGATTTCTCATTCCTTGAGAGGATGAATTAACACTTTTCAAAAATCAGCACTATTTATAGAAACTGAATTGGGGACAGGGATTTTTTCCTTTTTTCTACCAAGTATTAAAGAACTACTCCACGGCAGGCATTTTTACATGTGTTAGTGTAATTAATTTTGGAAATCTGCTTTTCCTCCTCTCATTAGCTGGTGCAGCTCCTTGGCCTCATTCTCATCTTCTCTTTCCCCTGTGGGCTTTGCTTCACGGGATGTTCTACATGAATAACAGACACGGCCACAGGTTTTCCCACCCTCAGAACCTCTCCCCAAGCTCTGAGGCTGGGAATCCCACAGTTGCCTAATCCCTGCCGTGCAGGCACCTCACCTCCTGAGCGCCGGTGCCTGGCATGCCCTGACACATGAGTCAGACATCTGGGAGAAGTCCCCTGAGGTCGTGTCCTGAAGGACCTGGAGGATGTCCATCACGTCTCTTCCCCGGCACATGTGCATGTGGGAGAATGTGTGGCACGATGTGTTTGTGCTGATCGGCTTTTGACAATTGAGGGGTGTGTGTGTGTGTGTGTGTGTGTGTGTGTGTGTGTGTGTGTGTGTGAATATATGCGAGTGAGTGTGTGTATCAATAGAGACATTCAGAGTGGATGTAGTCACGAAACACTTGCAGGAGAAGTCCTCTTTGACTTTAAAGTTTCTCCACTCAACAGCCAGGATGGATGGATCTCATTTATAGGTCTCCTTGGGCATCTGGGAAACAAAGCAAGATGAGAAGTCACGTGCCCATAAAGAAGCAATTCGGATGAGACCAGACTCCTGTGCCTCGGGCACCGGGGGCCTTCTGCAAAACTGTAGGGAGTCTGCATTCTGGGGCTGGGTGACCAAGAGAGAAGGAAAACGTCAATGGAGACCCAGGACTCAGAGCAGCACCAGGTCTCTAGCACAGGCAGGTCCCATATCTGCCCCACTCATCCTGGAGTGACCTGGCAAAGGTCCTCTGGTTATTCTTTGATTTATTATACACAATTGTAAAAGTATATGTGCACAAATAAAACTCTCCAATAGTGTAGCAGGTCTTATAAAGAGTGAGAACCCCAGCCCCCAGCTCCCCAGCCCTCCTCCCCCAGGAGCGCTGTGAACTGTCCCTGCTGATAGCTTTCTGGTGGTTTCCATCACCTAAGTCATGGGCTTATATTGGCATTACTTAACTTGTAGATTTAAGCATTATCTATTGCTGGCATACTTTGACATACTGCGAATTTAGCTAAATTATACATACTCTCCTCCTGGATTCAGTAAGAGCATCACTATTTTTAGTTTCCTTCTTGGTTCCTTTGTAACTTTTGTACATATTCTTTCCTTACTCCATTTGCTGTGGGATAACACGGTCCCACTTGTGGGTCCTTGGCCTCCGTGATAAAAAGAATTTTAACACGTGCTGGTCAGGAACAAAAGGCAGATATTTATTCAGGAAAATAAGGGACTCAGGAAAACAGGTAAGCTGAGATCTTCTGAGTCATGGAGCAGGCGGGCAAGAGAGAGAGCCCTTGCCTCCTTAGTCCTTATATCCGAGGGGGTTGGCCTAGAAATCAGGAACACAGGTATAGGTGGTCATCCAAAAGAGGGTGTTTACAGGAAAAGTTGGATCCTCCTCCTCGGGTTTCAAGATGGATCTGACCTTGGCCCTGAATCTCAGGTGGGGATTAAAAAGGTGTGGCCCACTTAGACTTTTCTCCTAAGATTTTGAGCACACCCTATAGGGTGGGGTCAGCTAGAACTCTCCAGATTTTAAAACTATATTTTTCCTTTCCCTCCCAATGTCTCCTTTCTGCCTAAATTTTATTCCTTCTACTCCACCTCATCACATTGAGTATAAACCATATGTCCTGACCCTCAAATGTACCAGCACTGAACTCTTAAGTGCCTCATCTAGGGTGTTGGTTCCAACTGTTATCAGTCCAGCAGTGGATTCATAACAGTCTCTTATATTATCTATGCATAACGTAGTTAGAGTCTTGATAAGAAGACTGTAACATTATACATTGTGTGCTTTGATTTTATTTTTTATTATCCCATTCATTGTTTTTCCTGATGTCTTTTACCTTTTAAGGATTTGCCTTCTTCACCTCCTTTTATTTTATTATTTGTTTTAACCCTTCCAGAATCTTCTGTTCTAGTCAGCTAAATTCCCTTTTCCTCCCAGGAGCCCCTCTAGCAGGCCCTGTCCTCTCCACCCAGCCTGTGCCCTTTTCCAGACCACGCCCTCATTCCAGGACCTTTGATCTGCCCTGTCTCTGTTCTTGCTTCACTTGAGAATAAACTGAAGTAACTCTTACAAAAGAAAAGAAAAAAAACCCATTTTTTAATCTGTACACATCTGAAAAAAGTGTGTGTGTGTGTGTGTGTGTGTGTGTGTGTGTGTGTGTGTGTGTTTTACTGGGGTTGAATCCAGGAGCCTTCTACCTCTGGGCTATACCCCCAGCCCTATTTTATTTATTTTTTATTTGCAAACAGGGTCTTCCTAAGTTGCAGAGGCTGTCCTTGAACCTACCCTCCTCCTAACTCAGCCTCCCAAGTACTGGGATTACAAGACTGCGCCACCACGCCCGTTATCTGAAATGTTTTTAATTCCATCTTCATGGTTGTTGACAGTTTTGCAGAGTAGAGAAATCTTGGGTCAAAGTCATTTTCCTTCAGTACACGGAAGATGCTACTCTTTATCCTTATTTCAAACTGATCTTATTTCCAGACCTAGCCTTTCTGTATACGTGCTTTTCCCAAATTCCTTACCAGTATATCTGGGTTCCATCTCTATCCTGGCTCTGGGAACTCAGCGGGATTTTTCAATCTGAACACTTTTGATCTTTAAGTTGGGAAATACTTCATCTCTCTTTTTTATATATAATTTTTTATTGGCTTCTATTACTCATGTTTTGTATCAGATCTCTTGTTGTTCTTCCAGACCTTTTGTTCTTTCTCTTATATGTCCACTCTCTTTTGTTACTATTCTCTTGTTTAGGAGATCTGCCCTATTTATCTTTCAACGCTTCATTGATTTATCTTGAATTGTAGCAATTATCTTTCACATCAACAGTTCTTTCCTATTCTATGACTGTCCATTTTTCTTATAAAACCTTTCTTTTAGAAGCAATACATCTTGAACCTCTGAAAATACAGAACAGTAGAGTTTTTCTTTCTTTTCTTTTTCTTTTTTACAAAAAAAAAAGTGTTTTTCCCCCTATATTTACCCCTGTTTGCTTAGGTTTATTTCTTTTCCTGTCCCTCTGTCTTCACCTTTCTCGTCATGGCATAGGTTTTCCACACTGATTGGTTAGTACCTATTCTTAGTCAAGTACAAAGCCCCACGGAGCTCAAGACATCTGAGTGGAGCTCACTAACTGGCCAGCTTCACTTCGCCTAGCTGGGGATGGTGGAAGGTAACCATTATTCTTTAAAGTCCTTAAATGCAAGCAGGCAGAGGATGTTGCTTGGGAAGCAAGTTTCTATAGGTAGCTACCCAAATTCCCTTCAGATATTTCACTGAATTTCTTTAGAAAATAGTTCTGCTTCAGGCCAGGCATGGTAGCACATGCCTGTAATCCCAGTACTTGGGAAGCTGAGACAGGAGGATTGCAGGTTCACTGCCAGCCTTGGCAGCTTAGTGAGGCCCTCAACAACTTAGGGAGACCCTGTTTCAAAATTTTAAAAAATAGGGCTGGAGGTATAGCTCAAAGATAGAACACCCTGTGTTCAATCTCCAGTATGGAAAGTAGACAAGGGTATGGTGATTGTGCATATATGTTGTTATTGTTTTGATTAGGAAATAAATTTTTAGGGAATGAATTTTTTCCTGGCAGTTGGGGAGTACTTAATTCCTAGAAAATGTAGCATATCCTATAACCATGTCATAATCTCTTAACGGTAAGAGGCAAGGGAATTGAATCAGATATTTCTGTGAAGCCAACAAAAGCAATAAAATTCAAAGCCAGACTAAAAGCTGCTCTGGCCTTCTTAGGTCATGATGAAGCTTAAATTCCTATGACATTGCCGATGAGTGCAAAACCACAGTGCTGTCTGGCATATGAAGATGTGAGCCCAAATCAAGCAGAACTCTTTAATTATATCCAAGTGGGGATATGGTCTGTGCTCAGATGCATGTTTCTGCTATTTGTGGCTTTCCCTTGCTTCTGGATATCAACACTCCTCAAATTATATATGAAACCAGATAGTTTCACTAAGGGGTAAAAACTCTTCATGGTCTCCTGACTTGAGTTCTAATTTTAAAGATGAAGAAACTGAGACCAAGAAATTTTTAAAAGTGAAATGAATAATGAATATAGTTGGAAATGTACATGTGAAGCACCCTAGAGTGTTTCTTTACCTGTGCTCAATGAATGTAAGATGTAAACTCTTTCAGTTTCTATATTAATTAGAAAGGTGCATCCATTTCTAAATCATGTTTTCTGGAGGCCACTCATAAACAGTTTGAATGTGTAACCTGCATGTGTCATTACTTCAACATCTTGTTTTTCCCAAACTTGAAGCAGGACTATGATTTGTTTTTGTTTTTGTTTTTGTTTTTTTCCAGTGCCTTCTCAATTTAAATTCAGTATTAATCATTAGTAGGCTGTATAAATCTTATTAAAAATAAAGAAAGAAACAAATAACTATATAAAAAAAAGAAATATTGAAGGTCATATAAGCAGCCGATGGGAGATAAAGGAAGAAAAGAAGGTGAAGTCAGAGTGAAAAGACTTAGGTTTGGTCTTAGTCTGTTTGTGCTACTGTAACAAAATGCCTGAGACTTGGTTATTTTTAAAGAACAGAAACTTATTTCTTATAGTCTAGAGGTTCAGAAGTCCACCATCAAGGCACCAGTGGATTTGGTGTCTGGCAAGGGCTACTTTCTGCTTCCTAGAGGAAAGGGAGCCTTCTTGCTGCATTGTTATAGGGTAGAGGAGAGAGAGAAAAAAAAAGAGTAGGTGCCATGTTGTCACCTGGCAGAAGAGATGGAAGGCTGCAGCTCAAGCACTCTCTTCGACCTCTTTATAGTAGGACTAATCCATTCGTGAGGACAGAGCCTACATGATTTAATCACTTTCTCAGAAGGCTCATCTCCCATCAGTGTCACATTAGGCGTTAGGTTCCAAAAGATGAATTTTATAAGAACGCATACATTCAAAACATGGCAGGTCTCTCCCTAGTTTTGCTAGCTTGGGTTGGTCTAACTCTGGCCAAATATCAGCTGATGTGGTTTTGGTCGGTTAATATCTGGGCATGAGTACTAGTACCAGAAACTGGGATGTTTGCAATCCTAACAGATTTTGCAAAATATCAAAATTATCTAGGAAATAAAAGCTTAGTGTTCCAGGTGGCCTTTTAAAGGACAAAGAAGACACCCCGAGTCGTGTTTGCATAAATCCATTCCAAATATCTGGTCTAAGTGAGCACGAGAGTTGTTTGAAGCCAAATGATCCGTTAGCAGTCTTTCAGGAGCTTTCAGAACCGACTTGGAAGGCTCTGAGAAGGCAGCAGTTTGAAGAATAGTAGTATCTACAAATTCCAGGAGGCCTGAGAGACATACCACTCCAATATCTCCACTTTACAGGGGGGAAAAAAAAATAGGAGCAACCTGTAAAACGCCATGGTGAATTAAATGGCAGAGGCCAGAATAGCCGTGAACCTGGGCTTTCCTATCTGGTACATTTCCACTCATGATACCAGCTCACTGTCCGCAAACCAACCTTGTGGGTTTTTAAGTCATGAGACTCCAGATGTGTGCATGAATACTGGCTGACACATTCCGCAAGACTGTAAATTCCAAAGACACAGAGAACTTTTTTTTTTTTTTTTAAATGCAGTCATGTATGGTAACAACATCTCTGGGAAATTAGCATGCGTGCTTATAAAGAAGACATGCAGCTAGATCCAAAGCAATGATTTCTAAGACGATTTTGACAGTGAGAAGCTCTTCTGGGTCCTTCCTGAAACCTTAAAGATGGGAATTTTTTCCAACCCGGCAGTTTGAGAAATTATTTCCATTCCATTTCCTTGGCTGACTACTCTGGATTCCAAAGCTTTATGTATAGTTCATATTTAACAAATATATTTCTACCTTATTATTAACTTTTTCTCGATTTGATTTGCAGTTAAATTCAGTAAAGAAACAAAAGATGATGCTTCTAGGGTTTCATTTAATTTGAGGGATCACCTTTGATTTGGAGTGTTCTTGTGTGTTTGTGTGCGTGTGTGTGTGTGTGTGTGTGTGTGTGAAACAAGGCTTCATTAAGTTGCTGAGGGCCTCTCTAAGTTGCTGAAACTGGCCTCCAACCTTCGATCCTCCTGTCTCAGCCTCCCTGTGCCATCATATGCAGCTTCTTTGGAATGTTTTAATGGTAACGTACAACATACATTTACAAGGGGCATTTGTTCCACTAACTTGAACATTTTGCTAACTTTTAAATAGATGTTCATCAGGACACAGGATCTCCATGAGAAGTGTTGATTTACCAGAACAATTGGTGCACACAAATAAAGTCTTGCTTCTGTCCATCCAGGACCTTCCAACACCGCAGTCTTGAGCCAGGTGGTTTCTGATGAGAACTGTGCTAGCATAATGTGACGGCTGATTGTTGGACCATCTATCTGATTACTTCTGCCCAGTACTTATAGGAAGTGACTTGATACCGACAAACCAAGAGAGGAGAATTCAAAATATAAGAAAAGGAGCTTTGAGAACAATAGGAGTTGGAGGGAGTGCGTCAAAACCATCCAGAAGTTATTTCTGAGGCCAGCAAAGGCCCATGCCACCCTGAGCAAAGTGGACAAATCTTGGTGACTTCCACCAGCCCCACCCCTGCCCTCCCTGGTACTCTCATTAGTGGTGGCCTCAGTGGTGGCCTCAGTAGGCCACTTGCCCTCCTCTGGGCTTCTGGTCACTTGTTTGTGAAAGGAGACCAAGGAGCCCTCGTTTGCCCTGTCTCCTGCATCCCATGTTTCTATTGCAGATGAACAATTCCTTTCCACAGGGCGTAGTTCAAGGACAAGCCATTGAATGCCATCCCCCCCCCGCCCCGCCCAGCTTTAGCAACAGGGTTTTTTTTTTTTTTTTTTTTTTTTTTCTGCGGTACTGGGGATTGAACTCAGGGGCATTCTACCTCCGAGCTATATCCCCAGCCCTATTTTTTATTCTTTATTTTTTGAAACCGAGTCTCACTAAGTTGCGGAGTGCCTCACTAGGTAGCTGAGGCTGGCCGCGAACCCGGATCCTCTGGTCTCAGCCTCCCGAATGCTGGGATTACAAGCGTGCGCCACCACGCCCAGCTTAGCAACAGGGTTTTGAACTGAGACTTGCAGAGTTCTTTATTTACCAAGATGCCAAAAGCATCTCAGACGGAACAGAAGCTGAAAATTGTACACATTTGGGTGAGAAGTGTATTGAGCATCTTTTAGAAGCGTTCTTATTGACTTCAGTCTTTCTAGTGCAGGGTCCTACTTCACTAATTCTGATGTGTCATGACTTTGGACTATAAACATGACATGTGCAAATATACAATATCCAAAGGCATCACATAGGTGATGCTATTCTTTAAATCATCAAGTTTGACCCACGAGCATTCATGTCAGCACTTTGAAGATGGGTAGGGTGGCTTATTTTTGTGGTAAAGGCACCTGTGAGTCAGGATCTCTGTAATAAAAAATGACTCTCCTTGGCTTCATCCAAGTTAATGACCTGGCCCATCTCAGTTGCTTTCAGAGTTGACCAGGTGGCAACTCACTTAGGGAAATGCAAAAACATAGCTTTGATCAGGTGTTTTGTTGGCATAGACCACACCCCAATCCCTAGGTGGCTGGGTGCCCTCCCCTGAAGGTCACCTAACTGTGCCACCCCCACTCTTCACCAAGAATGGTTCTAAAGAGGCATTCTGGCCTCAACCACATGCCCCTACACGATCTCAGTGGCTCCAGGAATGCCCATTCCAAGCCAAACACTTCTCTGGAAAAACACAGGTTAAACAAAAACCAGCTGCCATTTGGGCAATGACCCTATTCAACATCACAGCAAAGAGGACAGAGTCAGGCAGGAGCCAGTGATGGGAACAAGGACCCCAGGGGGCTGTGGCACTTGACAAAGGCCTCTGCATCTTGCAACGTCCTCCGGACCCTAATTGCTTTGTGCAATCTATAGGATTCTATTCAAAGAAGGAATGGGATCTACACAGGGTACTCACTAGAACTCTCTTGGGAATGGGTCAGTCCACCTAGGGCAGAGGGTGTATGTTTTCAGGTGGGGAAAATGCAGAGCACAGACTGCCCTGCAGCTGAGCCTGTCCTGGCCCTGTACCCCGCCTGCCCAGCCTGTGCAATGCACCGCCCATCCTGCAGACAGACTCCAAGAACAAAACAGTCGTGACTGTGGGGGGGGAAGCTGGCCCTCCCTTCAGCTCCCTAGGAAAGCTGGCAAAAGGAAGAAATAAAAGAGATCCTGGGCTGAGATAAAGGGGCCCCTCAGCCATGGTGACTTCAGACATTTGGCAACTCTCACGCAGGAGTTTCGTCTTCTTCCCCGCCAGGGTGGCCCCTTTGAGGATTTCTCACAGTCTTGTCTAAAGTGGATCCGTGTCAGTATTCCAATTCCAGAGCAGCTTGACTTGAGAAGAAAATAAAAATCAGGGCAGACTCCCAGAGCTTATCAAGCAAGCTTGAATCTGGAGCCACTACGCTGATTTCTACGATCACGGTATGATGATAAAATGTCACACTGTCTCCAGCCCCGAGCAGTCACAAGACACAAATCCTGCCTCCTGTAGTCTCAAACCTGCAGCACAGAAGGACAGAATGATGGCAGGGTCCTGTGCTGACCCTCCGAGGAAATACGAGCCTTACAACCTTTCTGCCACCAAGAGTTCATGCAACAGTCATGGCCATGAGGGTGAATCCTTCTTACAGAAACATTCAACAATAAACAACATCGCAAGCAAAAGCTAACTGCACCGAGAGGGTTTGAATCAGAGAAGCAAAAGCCCAGGCTCCCCAGGCAAAGCTCCTCTGATGACTTTCAGATTCCAGACTATTTTTGCTAACACTGTTGATCTTCCCGTGCAAAAATCTGATAGGAAGAAAGTACGTCTTAAAAGGTTAGGGTTTTGATGAGATTGCTCCCAGCACAGCTAACTGGAAAAATTAACAAAAATACATGAAGCAGATTTGCTTTTCTTTGAGCCATCACCCTCCTACCAACGACCTGCGGACCTGAGTTGTACGTGTGCTCAAGAATCAGCCAGGTCTGCAAGCAGTCGCTCCAGAGTGACAGCTGAGACCTAAGGGGGAGTTTACAATATGTTTGTGACAGATAAGTTTGAATGTGCAGGATTGGAAAGATAACAGTTCTCAACCGCTTCCTTAATTACAGCCTCTGACGAGGAGGCTGTCAGTTCTACCTTCATTCGGGAAACTACGTGTGATGTCTCCATTAATTCTCTCCTTGTACTGCCAGGGAGGTCCCCAAATTCGCCACTCCACCAGCACCGGGTGGTAGGTCTCAGGCAGGAGAAGAACCTCCTTCCACCGTCAGTGAGGACTGAGGCCAAACTCACACAGTCCTGTCTCTTGCTTTGGACCAAGTATCCCATCCTCAGTGCAAGTCCCTGGCAATTTCTGTGGCACTGGCCGCCTGAACACCCAACACCGATATCTGTCATGTTACTGACTCACTGGCATGTTTGTCATCTGTTGTCTGCAAAGGAGCAAGTTCATAAAACACTTGGACTCATCTTTTGAAAAGGCCAGGTAATATAGGTAAATACTTCTTGGTCCCTGGGGTGGAGATGAACACCACCCCTGCTCTTCTCAAGTGTGGACTCCACTGCATAACTCGCTTCCAAACTGCAGAGCATGGAAAAGAAAGGTAGTAATGTCAAAATGGAGACACTTGATACTCAGCACCCAAACCAAAGGGACAGGGTCATCAGCCCAGTGAGGTCATGGTGTTACCATGGACCCCCAGTATGATGCGATACAAGAGAACATGTGCTTGTGTGATAGTCTTCCAGAAAATTCTCCAGAATTCCGGTGTAAGCAGGAGGGAGACATCAAAGAAGCCAAACTAAAGGACATTCTACCCAGTGCCAGCAGGAATATGAAAAAACGCTCAACATCACTAATGTTCAGGGAGATGAAAATGTAAAACCACAATGAGATATCATCTCACCCCAGCTGGAATGGCTATTATCAAAAAGACAAAAAATGGGGAAAAAAAATCTGCTGGCAAAGATACAGAGAAAAGGGGACTCTCATCTACTGTTGGTGGAAATGTAAATGAAAACAGCCATTATGGAAAACAGTCTGGAAGGTCCTCAGAAAACTAGGAATAAAGCCAACATCAGACCCAGCAGTTCTACTACTGGGTATATATCCAAAGGAAATATATCAGTCTGTCCAAGAGACAACTGCACCTCCATGCTCATTATACCATGATCCGTAATGGCAAAGATGTGGAGACAAGCTGAATAGCCATTGCTGGGTGAGTGGATAAAAGCGTGCTGGACACACAAAGGAACATTATTCAGTCGTAAGAATCCTGTCGTTTACAGCAACACGGAGGACTCCAGAGGACCTTCTGTTAAAAGAATGAGTGAGTCACAGAAGAACCATCACATGTTCTCACTTACAAGTGGGAGCTTGAAAAGTTGATCTTCTGGAAGTAGTCGGTAGAACAGTGGTAAACAGGAGCTGGGAAGGATGGGGGTAAGCGAAGTTAGAGACAGGATGGCTAACAGGTGCAGGGTGAAGCTGGAGAACCACCTTACAATGTTCTATAGAACAATAGGGTAGCTATGGCTAACAATTTCTTGTCATTTGTGAAGTAGCTAGTATGGAGGATTTCAAATGTTCCCAATAAAGAAATGCTAAATATTAAGGTGCCAGATACATCAAGTGCCCTGATATAACTATCACACATTACATGCATGTATTTAAATATGATATTTGTTCTATAAATATGCACAAATATGTTATATGAGACTACAATCCACTAATAAAAGCATAAAAAGTGCAATTAGTATATAGTGATTGAAACTTTTTAAAATATGTTTTCAGAAAAGAATTTCCAAGCCAAGCCTAGTGGTGCATGCCTGTAACCACAATAGTTGGGAGGCTGAGACAGGAGGATTGCAGGTTTGAGGAAAGCCTCAGAAAACGTAGTGAGATTCTCAGCAACCTAATGAGACCTTGTTTCAAAACAACAACAACAACAAAAAAAAACTTTTTGAAAAGGGTTGGGGGTATAACTTGGAAGTACAATGCCCCTGGATTTGATTCCCAGTACTACAAAGAAGAAAGAGGAGGAGGAGGAGGACGAGGAGGAGGAGGAGAAGAGGAAGAGAAGAAGAAGAAGAAGAAGAAGAATTATTATTATTATTATTATTATTATTATTATTATTATTATTATTATTATTTGCATTTTATCTTCCCTAAGCAAACAACTGACTGTAAGCCCCAAATCAGGACCGGAGAGCATCAAGTTAGATACTAATTTCTAAGACTCCCGGTGACCTCTCCTACACGATCTGCACTCTGGGGATGGCATTGTGGGGACACCCACCAGCTGGGGTCCCTCTCAGCCTTCACTTATGAACCACTGGTAGGGAGCCACACGGAGCCACAGTCTCTCTCTCTCCCCTCCTAGTCTTTCCACGTCTGCAGCCTCTCTGGAGGATGAACACTTCGGTCAGCCATGTCCTTAGTAGAACACAGTCAGGCCTGGATCAGAAGAGAGGGAGGGAAGGGAGGAGGGAGGGGAGAGATTTAAATTCTTTTAGGGGGAAGAGTCCCCTCCTACTTCAACTGAGAGCTAAAAAGAGTGCTGCCATGTGTGCAGTACCACGTAACTTCCGGTGCAATGCCACCAAACACCCACACGTGGAAAACACAGTTGCCAGTCCTCCTCCTCCACCGTCCACCTCCCGGGAACTGAGCGGAGCCAACCACCCCTGAAGCATCCAGTGTTGAAGTCCACAGGGACAGAAAAAATGAACAAACAGCTTTTTCTCTTTCCATCAACAAGGTGAAAAAGGAGACTGAGGATTGAAGAATCGTGTCTGAGGCAAAGCTGAATGCCAGTGAAGAGACAGATCACTCCATGCACCCAAAATGTCTTCAGGAAACCCCGAAAATGCCTTCTGCGTAGCACTCTCTCCCTCTACTAGAACTGCCAACTTCGAGTTTCTCACTATTTTTATTTTCTTGAGAAATGATCATTTTTTATAAATAGCCTTTTAAATGTCAAACTAACTGCTTGAATAATTCATCTCTGCTTCTTATCCTGGGTAACTTCCCCCTTGATTTATTTTCCTGGGCCTATCCAGAGTTTTGGGGGGAAGGGGCTTTCAGAAATAAGCATCCAGAGTACACAAGTCTGTCTGTCAGAGGCCTTCACTCTCCTCTCCCGCTGCTGGTGTTGGGTTCTGTGTGGCTAGAAGGTGGTTGTCTTTCCCATGCCCAGTTTCTGTTTGTGTCTGGCTGCTCATAGGTCACCCCCATGGTCAAGGTCAGCTAGGACAGACAGGAATCACCAAGGAGCAACTAAGTATGGGTCAGAGAAACACTTCCTTTACAGACACAGCAAGACCTTTGTGCCCAGCAGCATTCTCACAGACATAAAGCCCTGACCGTGTAGCTTAGAGGAGGGGAGACTCGTTTGCTGGTGCTTTGGTCCATGTGAGACCTGGCATGGAGGATCTTGGACATGGCGGAAATCAGAGAGACAGAGAACACATGAGCTGCACTCTTCACATCATGGAGGCTAAAAGCAAGAGCAAGATGGCGGAGGGGGGGATGCTAAATAATCCTAAGCTGCACCCGTAGGGACCCACCTTCTCTAGCCACATCCTGCAGGCCGATGCCACTACCCAGATAAATTCATTGCAATGGATTTATCCACCGCTGGGATTGCAGCCCTTGTAACTGGATTACATTAACTCCGAACACCAATTTATGAGCTCATTAAGGGGCCATGATCTATCTAACTGTAACCACCTTGGCTCTCATTCCTCAGAACAGAAGGAGGCCAGTACCCAGCACTGCTGCCCAGTGCCGGGCTTGCTGGACACTGGTCTGCTTAGCTGCCTCTGGGACCCTTAGCTGGGGCCGGCAACAATCAGCTGGCAGCCAGGCCAAAGAGGCCAGGAAATTTATCTTGACCTGGACCATGGTTCTCCACCAGAGGCTGGTCTGGGAGTGCAAGTGGTTCACCAACCTCCCTGCCTGTGCTCATTCTGGAGTCACAGAGAGCACTGCTGTCTGTTCTCCACCAGGGGATCTAGGAGAGGGTCCATGTCCCCTCCGTCTCCTGGTGGCCTCCAAAATCCTTTAGCTTGTGGCTTCATCAGCCCAATCTCTGCCTCATCTTCACCTGGCCTTCTCCTCGGTAGCTTTTCCTTTTGTTTTGTTTGGGTGCATTGCAATTATAAATCATAGTGAGTTTTGATGTGTTAAAAACATAGAGTCACACAGTTCTTCACAACCTGCCCTCCACATCCTGCCCTGTTCCCCCCCACCCCTCACGTGAGTTAGTGAGGTTGGTTATACACCTTCACATATTGTCACAATATTATTTGAACTATTTCCTTCCTGAGTCTTCCCCCTTTCCCTTCCTAACTCTCACCCCCAATTCCTTCAACTACTCTAAAGACCTATCTTTGCGTTATTTTAAAGTCTCTTATCCTTCCTATTGTCTCTCTAGTGTTCAGAAATGAGAGCAAACATATCACTTTTGACTTTCTGAGACTAATTTCATTTAGCATAATATTCCAGAGATGTAAGGTTAGTTCAACATATGCAGGTCAAGAAGCATGATCCAGTAAACTGAAGAAATTGGATGAAGAAAATGGATAATAAACCTCAACAGCATAAAGGCAATGGCTAATAAACCCAAAGCCAACATCATATTGAATGGGGAAAAACAAAGTATTTCCTCTAAATTCAGGAACAAGACAAGGAAGCCTACTATCACCCCTCCTATTTAATATAGTACTTTAAATGCTAGACAGAGCAAGAAGGCAAGATTAGGAAACTAAAGGGATACAAATAAGAAAAGAAGAAGTAAAATGATCTCTATTTGCAGATGACATGATCTGACTCAACCAGAAGACTTCTGGAGCTCATAAACAATGTCGGCAAAGTAGCCAGTTACAAAATCAATTTGCAAAAATCAATAGCTTTTCCATGCACCAACCACAAATCCACTGAAAAAGAAATGTGGAAAATTATCCCATTCATAATAGCCTCAAAAAGAATAAAATACTTGAGTATAAATCTAACCAAGGAAATAACAGACCTCTACAATGAAAATTATAGAACACTGAAGAAATAAATTGAAGAAACCCTTAGAAGATGGAAAAACCTCTCTTTGTCCTAGATAGACAGAATACCATGGTGAAAATGTCCAGACTACTCAAATCAGTCCTCAGATTCAGTGTATCTATCTCTTATAAAGATGTTCTCCTTGGGTTTAGAGACCACCCTACTCCAGAACAATACCAAGGTGAACTTCATTACTTCTACAGAAGTATTTACATCCCATTCTGAGTTCCTGGGAAAGGAATTTGAGAGAGGGGCCACTATTCAACTCAAATACACTATCCATTGACAACATATCTGCATAGCAGTATTGGATCAGTGTTCTGTTGAATAGTGGGTGCTGGAGCCTGGAGCCTGGCCAAGTTGGCACCTAAAGCTAACTTCCCCCCAACCCCCGGGTGGTGCACCAAAGCTCCAGGGCAGTGGTATGGGCTCTTGGCTGGAATTTCTGTCTTTTGCATGAATAATGCTATTCTTCCCAGCTTCCAAATGCCTAGACACTGAGGGAAGACGTGCTCCCCAAGCAATTCTTGAGGAAAATGTTCGGATCGCCACACAGGAAGAACAGTGGGACTTCCTTGCACGCTAAGTATCCCAAGCCAAGCTGGCTCTACCAGGCAGGGTCAAGGGCAGATCAAAACACAGGTCAAATTGGTTTGATGCAGCTTCATTGTGAAGTAGGTTGGAGAATGCAGACCTGACAGATGCAGGAACCTGGATCCTTTCCTGCTCCTAGAGAAGGCTGAGGAACCCTGGTATCATGGACATCTTCCCTTGTACCTTGCCCAGGTAGGAAGAGGCCAAGAGAGACTTGTAGAAATATCCTGGGATGCAACAGAGAAAAGTCTCTTGCAGGATCACCTAGCACACAACCACGTGCACAGACAGAAATGTTCTTCTATTACTTCTTTCAGGAACATTTAAAGAAACGACCTGCCAGGCAGTATTTCCTGCTTACTATAGAGTGTCTTGTTAGCCAACCCAGCACAGCATCATCCATCCTGGGGGGTGTCTTTGAGACTCCTGGAATTATCATCTCCGTGCAAGTAAGGCAGCCTGTCAGGAAATTTTGTTCTGCACATGAAAGCCACATGCATTGAGCAGTGTCCAATGGCTCCTGGAGATGCAAGAAAAGGAACCTCAGAGCCAGAAATGCTCATACTCTGGCCACCATCCCCCAGCAGGGCCTATGCCCAGCAGGAACCCAATTCCTCCATACCTGCATGAGACACCACGGCCCAGCATTCTCCTGAGAGCCCTCAGGGGTTTGCTGCATCCTGGAATGCTCTGCAGCACGAAAGCAACTGGCCTTTCCCCATTCCTCGGATTTTTCCTGAGGATAGCATATTTTTTTCTGGGGAGAAGCTTATTTTTCTGAGGATGCAGGGGACTTGAGACAGGAGACCTGGGCCTGGTCCTTGCTTCCATGGTAACCAAGCATGCCTTCAGGATGACAAAAGACACCCTGGACCTCCTTCTCCTCCTAAGTAAGATGGGAATCTTGGCACGGACAACCCGGTGTTGTACGATCCTCAGTGTCCAAGGCCAATTCTGAGCTTCCTGACCAGATCATCCTGGAGAGTACTTAACAGGTAGGTTTGGTTTATCATGCTTGTTCTGAAGACATCTTTCTTCTGTCTTCCCCTGCTTGTCTCCCCTTTTTTTGGAAGGACCCCATTTCTAATGCTAAGGAGGGCGCTGTAGCCCTGTGGATAAGCCCAAAGGTGCAGATGTGAGCTGAGGCCAGTTATATCATCATGCCAGGGCTTGGTCTCCAAGTGAGAAAGGGCAGCTCAGGTGAGAGAATCGTCCAGTCCCCTTAGCAAGGGGCCCAGCGGGGTGACCCAATCACCAACCATGCTGTGTTAACCCTGCCATGGGAGGGTCTGTGGCTACAAGATCCGGGTCACAGGTCCGCACATGAGGGCACCTCTGTCCTTGTCAAAGGCTTGAGAATGTTTCCCCAGAACATGGACAGGGAATGGAACTATGCCTTCTAATAGATTCAGTGGTGTTTTAATATATTTAACAAACATCTTGATTTGGCAATTAAAAATAACTTTGTAAAAACACAAGTGAATCCTAGCATGGTGGCGCATACCTGTAATCCCAGTACTTGGGAAACCGAGACAGGAGCATAACAGGTTCCAGACCAGGCTCAGCAATTTGGTGAGATTCTCAGCAACCTAATGAGACCCTGTTTCAAAATATAAATAAATAAAATAAAAATGGCCTGGCGTGGTGGCGCACACTTGTAATCCCAGCATTTGGGAGGTTGAGCCTGGAGGATCTGGGTTCGCAGCCAGCCTCAGCTGCTTAGTGAGGCCCTCCACAACTTAGGGAGACCCTGTTTCGAAATAAAGAATAAAAAATAGGGCTGGGGGGTATAGCTCAGAGGTAGAATGCCCCTGAGTTCAATCCCCAGTACCACAAAAATAAATAAATAAATAAATAAATAAATAAATAAATAAATAAATAAAATAAAAATGGCTAGGGGTGTAGCTCAGAGGTAGAATGCCCCTGAGTTCAATCCCCAGTACCACAAAAATAAATAAATAAATAAATAAAATAAAAATGGCTAGGGGTGTAGCTCAGAGGTAGAATGCCCCTGGGTTCCATCCCCAGTGCCTAAAACAAAATAGGTAAGAACAACGGAAATCCTTCAGCTTTGACCTGATGCTGCAGTCCTTCTCCTCTGGAAAGTAGGAGGGTGGGCAGGGTGCTGCTATGTCTGACCTGTTCTGAGGACCATGAATCTGAGCAGAGGAAAGAGATTCAGCATTATATTCATGGTGCAGGCCAGTCAGAAGAAGCCAGTGCCTAGAGGCAAGACCCTTTCCAAAGAGCTCATCGGCTGAGACAAGAAGATTACAGGTTCAAGGCCAGCCTCAGCAACTTAGCAAGACCCTGTCTCAAAATTTAAAAAATAAAATAAAATAGGGCTAGGGGAATAGCTCATAGGTAGAACACCCCGAGGTTTAATCCCCAGTCTCTAAAAGTGAAAAATAAAGACCACACTGGAAGAAAACTGTCTAGCGAGATGAACCCTAAAACCCTAACACTAGTTCAAGAATGAAGAGTTTTATCCCCCAAAATGCAGTTCTGACCAGGGAGCCCCAGGGAATGCTCCTCAGCTTGCTAGGAAGGTCCCTGGGGACACAGAAAACATGTGGGTGACACTGGCATGTAGAGGAGGGGCAGGGCTGGGAACGGGGTGGTGGTGAGACCAGCTGCTCTGAAGGAGGGCACCGCATGTCGCTGATCAGGGAATCGGGGAGAAGGGACCGAGGACAGCACCAGCACGTGGACAGGCCCTGGGTCTCATAGATGCGAGGAGTTGAGCTATCCTTGACCCCCAACGCTCATTTTACGGAAAGTCAAACAGAGGGGACCCTAGACACCTAGGACATGTGGGTTTTTAGAGCCATCCCCCATAATCTTTCAGGCTATCTTTGAGGGCAGGAGGAAAAGCAGGTGTTTGGTGATAACACAAGTACTGGGGTCCACGCCCCCAGCCTTAGGCTGTCCTCCCACCCAGACACAAGCCCTTCACGCCTGGGGACCCTTCCCACTAATAATCAGCAGTAAGTTTTCGACATGGCTCACTTCCAAGGTCGTGTGGGCTAATATCAATGATCAACTAATGGATGCATGATTCAAGTCAAATTTCTCGATGGCCCTAAGATACACCTGAGGCCTCTGATCAGAGACCCTCAAACAGAACATCCCTACGTGTCACCATGGTGGGGAGGGCGCCAGAAAGAAGAGCTGTTGTCAAGAGGGGGAGGTCCCCTTCTCCCAGTCCCCGGTGACCATGACCGGCTGCCTCTTGGAAATATTTCTGGATAGAAGTACAATCCTGGTGTTCATTTCAGCTTCGTGTGCTTGATTTTATCGTGCAAAAGTGGGAGAAGGAACAAGACGATGGACCTCAGGAAGTATCCACGGGCAACTATGCATTCTCACACTGTGAGAAAATCACTACACATTCTTAGTTAAGATTGTACTCCAAATTTGACCTTGACATTTTTATCCTTACATAGTCCTTTCTCTCTTTCCTGCGACCCCAGGATTCCCAACTGGGGACCATTTTTCCTTGGAAAGGTTACTTGGCAATATCCGGGGACCCTGTGGTTGCCATGCTAAGAGGGGCTGCTGCCCTGGCATCTGGTGGCAAGGGCTCAGGGTGCGGGGAGACATTCTACAGTGCAGAGGATGGCCCTACAACAGACAGTGACCTGTCCCAGATGTCACCAGTGTGGAGGGGAGATACCTGATCCCACCCCCAGAGATTCGGGTTCTAAATTACCGCCATGTTGTCAAATCCAGATTCACTCATCCAAACCCATCACAATCAGCTTACACATTTACATACATTATTAATAATTGTTAATATAATATTGTTATTAATATAATTATTATATTATTAAAATGTGTATAACAATTAAAAATTGCATTCTAGAGACCTCAGGAGTCTAAAACAAAGTCCACAGAAGAAGGCAGAAAGGAAGGAAATAAGGAATCATTAACTTTCCAGTCAGCATGCCTTTAGATTGGACAATCAATCTTATCACATCAGAGTGCAAATAAAAAATTAGGTCCCAGATATGATGTGTGCTCTTTTTGACTCTGACTCGTCACCTTGGCATTTTCCCTGACGTGTCTCACATTAGCGACCGTGGCAGGAGCCCAGACAACATCCGCCCCGTAAACACAAGGTCGACCGAAGGAGAGGCATGTAATTACACCAGGCAGGAGACAGGGCTTACCAAATTACATGTTTTTCCAGCTTCCCATTTTACAATTTAATAATATCTCCTATAATTATACATTGTTACAGCATGTGATGTCACTGAGGCACTCCGAGATTCTTCTTTGGGGGGATTTTCAGTGGCTACACCGCACTCAAATGCTTTCCCACTCTTCAAGATGTTCTGGTCTTTTTATAGCTCTAACTAATAAGAACAGAGAAATAGCAGGGCAGCTTCTCAAAAGGGCACCTTTACATTGAATGTCTGTGCTCTCGTTGTCTCTGGCTAGGTGTCGCTTACTGGTGCTGGTGTGAATCTTGTGCAGGGCCTGGTAGAGATCCTGTAAAGAACACAAACACTCCCTCCTCCCAAGTATGGGTACTGCCCACCCCCCACCCCCCCGTCCCGGGGACCATGGCTCAGGCCCTCTGTGTTGATGCCAGGCTGGAGGACTTAAATAGCCAAGTGTAGTGCTCACACACAGCTCTGGAGTCCAGACATCAGAGATCAAGGTGCTGACAGGACTGTGCCCTCTCTGCAGGCTCTGAGGGAAGGTCGCAGGATGGCCGCCTTCCCTCTGTGTCTGCTCATCTGCTCTGTGGGTGTCTCTCTCTGTGTCCAAATTTTCCTTCTTATAAGGACGCTGGTCATATTGATTACTTTAACATAATTCCTCTGGAAAGACTCTATCTTCAATAAAGTCATTTTCTTAAGCACAGGAGGTTAAGACTTCAATTTGTCTTTTTTTTTGGGGGGGGGGGGTACGATTCAACTCATAACCCACTTCTTTCATTGATTTGATCCTTGATCAAACATTCTCACTGCTATGACCCAGAATACCTGACGACCACAACAACTTAGAGGAAGGAAGATTTTACTTGCTCACAGTTCTGGAGATTGCAGAGGTTTCAGTCCATGTTAGGGCCGATCATGTCTGGGGAATTCAGGGCATGATGTCGGGAAGAGAAAGAGAGAGAGGAAAGGGCAAGAGGCAAATATAATGCCCCAGGCCATGCGCCCAATGGCCTACTTTCTCTACCCACACTCTATCTGCCTGTGTTACTATGCAATAAATCTATTAGTCCACCAATAGATTTATCCACTGATGAAATCAGAACCCTCACGATTCGATGAGTTGCATTGTCCATACATGAGCTTCTCCAGGGATGCCACGAGACTCTATAACCCAGGAAAGGCAAAGAGGGATCCTACCGGAGTCTCAGAGGGAACATGGCTCTCCCGACAGGACACATTTCTATATCCAAACCATAACACTGGGAGGGGGCACATTTGCAGACCCGTTTGGGGAATGTTTGCAGAGAGCCCATGAAGTATCAAGCATCAGATAGTCCCCCACTCATTCTTAGATGTCATCGGGCCACAAACCCAAGGCAGAGGTTAAACATACTCCCACTTGTATTAGGTGATTTGAGTTGTTCACACAGCCAGACAGTATAGCATCAGGATTAGAAAGTGAGTCTGTCCAATTATAAGACTCACGCCCTGCCCTGTCCAACCTGCTGCTTCCTACTGCTTCTCTGTATCCTTGTAATTAAAGTAAATCAGCCTTAATTTAGCTCTTACAAGCATCAGAGAGCCCTACAGCTCCTCTAGGGAAAACCAGAAACCCCTTGTGAGTCGCAAACATGTCATAGGGAGCTCGCTCCTGCAGTTTTGTATTTTTAACTTGGGAGACAAGTAGTTTTTGCAGTTATTGTTCTAAGTCGAGTTTGTGTGGCATAGGAAATCCTGTCTCTGATCACTTGTTTTCTACTTGTGTGCAATGCAGGATGCCTTGTCTTTGGAGCAGGAGGTGGTGGCGAGCATCTCCAAGCTGTAAGTACCCACTGCAGCTCAGCAAGGGCACTCCCAGGGCAGCAGACACCATCACGTAGACATCAGACAGCAGGGTCCCAGAGGGGCCGCCTGGCGTCCACCCTGACCATGAAGCAGGCGCCTGAAGTCAAACTCCCATGAAGTCATCGCCTTCTCTCCTCCTGGCCCTGCTCACCTTGACCCGGTTTCACTCACCAGTCTCGCCAGAACTTGACTTGGAAGACAGTCTACACTTTGCCCCACAAATCAAGGCATTTAAATTCTGTCCATTGAAATTGTCAGTGAAATAGTTCCATATTCATCAGTGAGAAACCACTGGACTGGGATGGGAGTCCATTTCTCGGGACAAAGGCGGATGGCTGCAGCCTTGCAATAGTGTCCTTGGGTAGCAAAGGTCTCCCCACCCCCTCGCCCGGCCCTCCCGGTGCCCTGGGACTGTGCTCACTGTCTAATCGTCTAATTCACTCTTTGTCATTGCCACACAAGCATTCCTATTTTATTTCCTCTCACTTTCTGTTGTGGGCGGAATTGTGCCCCCCCCCCCAAAGGTATGTTGACGTCCTAAGTCCTAACCCCTGGGACCTATGAAGGTGACCGTATTTGGAAGCAGGCTCAGGTTAAGATGAGGTCCTTAAGGTGACTGGTGTCCTTATGAGAAGAGAAAAATGCCAATCAGATACACAGGGAAGAAGGTGGCTCAGTGACAGGCAGTTGTAGCCTAGGTACCAAGGGTGCCCGGAACCACCAGGATCCAGGGAGAGGCGAAGAGGGATCCCACCAGGGTCTCAGAGGGAGCATGGCTCTGCCAACATTTTGACCTTCACCTCCCCCACCTCCAGAACTATGCGAGGACATCTTTCTGGAGCTCTGAGGTGCCCGGTTTGTGGATCTTTATTAGAGCAGCCCAGGAAACTAACCTCGCTTCCTTTGTCACCTCCTGTGTTGTCACTGAACTGGCTCCAGCCTGGAGGCACAGACCACTCCGTTAAAAGTCAACTCAGGAGGCTGAGACCGGAGGATCCGGGTTCGCGGCCAGCCTCAGCTACCTAGTGAGGCACTCCGCAACTTAGTGAGACTCGGTTTCAAAATAAAGAATAAAAAATAGGGCTGGGGGTATAGCTCGGAGGTAGAAAGCCCCTGAGTTCAATCCCCAGTACCGCAAAAAAAAAAAAAAAAAAAAAAAAAAAAGTCAACTCAGAAGGCGGGCGTGGTGGCACACGCTTGTAATCCCAGTACTTGGAAGGCTGAGACTGGAGAATCCAGGTTCACTGCCAGCTTCAGCTACTTAGTGAGGCCTCCGCAACTTAGTGAGACCCTGTTTCAAAATAAAGAATAAAAAATAGGGCTGGGGGGAGTAGCCAGAAGGTAGAATGTCCCTGGGTTCAAGGTTCAATCCCCAGTACTACAAAAAAAAGTCAACTCAGAGAAATGTGGCTGATGCTAAAGAGGTGAATTCAGTTTAGACAATAATAATAATAATAATAATAATAGCAACAACAATAATAAGATAAGAGTAAGAATAAAAGATTCCTTTGATGCAGCGATGAGGGCAAGACACACAATCTTCCCACAGCAGCGCGCTGACCACCTGTCTTATCCATGGGATGGGCCAGTAAAGGAGCAGGCTGGAGCCAGGGCGCACACTGGCGTGCAGAGCGGCTGGCTGGTGCCGAGCGCGCTGGGCACCTCTGTGCCTCCATCCTGCAGGCGACTCCCCGAGTCACCAATGGAGGGAGCCCCCGGGGCCCCGAGCTTCTGCCTGGTTACATTCCTTCCACAGAAAGCAAAGCACTTGCCAAGGGCAGGGGTATGGGGACAGGAAGGTGGTGTGGACCCACTCTGAGAGAGCAAAAGAAGGACACAGAAAAGACCACCGGACAGCACGCCACGCCCTTAAAACCAGGTCTAGACAAGCTCTCCAGTGTCTGCAGGACACCCTTTGGAATACTTGGGGCCTGCCCTTTGCTATGAGGAAGGATTGCAATATGGAGAAGGGGCATATTTGTCAACATTCTTTCTGTTTTGTTTTGTTTTGTTACTAGGGATTGAACCCAGGGTGTGTTCTCCTTCTGAGCTATACCTCCAGCCCTTTTTATTTTGAAACAAGGTCTTGCTAAATTGCTGAGGGCCTTCCTAAGTTGCTAAGGCTGGCTTTGAATCTTTAAAAAATTTTTTTTATTTTATTTTTTGGTACTAGGGATTGAGCCCAGGGATGTTCTACCTCTAAGCTACACCTCTAGTCCTTTTATATTTTGAAACAGGGTCTTGCTAAGTTACTGAGCCTGGCCTCAAACCTGCGACCCTCCTGTCTCAGTCTTCCAAATACTGGGATTGCAGGCATGTGCCACCATGCCAATATTCTTTAATCATGGCCATTAATGCCCAAATGTTTCAATCTTAGGAAAAACACAGACAAACTCTACTTACCTCCCTTCATCTCCCATGCCACCAGAGATGCCGTCTCCAGTGTCCTGTTTTCAGTGGAATTCTGTCTCAGTCGGGATCCCCGGGGCAGAGGTGGTCAGTGACTGGGCTGGCCTAGGTGGGCACGGAAGTCCTGGATGAGCTCCTCTGTCCCCTCTGGCACACGGGAGGGGAGGCGGGGAGAGAGAGAGAGAATGTGGACCAGGAAGTGATGTCAGGCAACCCGAGGTCCAGAACTCAGGCTGCACTGGACCCCTGAGCCGGGTCATCCCCTTCTCAGAACCTGACCCTATGCCCAGCCATTACTTTCGGGGCTCCAGAGTCGGTGGGTGGCCCTGGAGGAGGGCACTGCCAACACAGGAGACCCTCACATCAGCCACACTGGCTGCAGGACACTGTCTGCCCTGCTGTAGAGTAGATGAATCTCTAGGACGCCCTGCTGTGTCATGAGGCTGCGGCACTCCAGGAACAGCGTTCCTGCAGCCCGCCGGGGCTTGCTGTGCAGCCTCTCCAGGGAGCTGCCCTCTCTGAGCTTACGAGGCACAATCAAGCTTCCTCCTCGGGCCCCCAGCACTGTGCGGCCTCTGTTGGAGCCAGCACATCAACCCGGGGAGATTTGTTTACCTGCCTCTCTAGTGAGGCCGGCGAGCCCAGCCTGAGTGTGCTTTACACCTGGGGGAGATCTCCAAATTACTCTCGTCTAAGCCTGGCCCACGAGGGGCTGGTTAATGAGCCCACAGGGGGCTGGGGATCTGCACGGTGGCCCCACACCCCACACAGGTGAGCCAGGGTCGACCCAGGGGGAGACAAGCTGAGCCGGAAGTCAGCCCCAGAGGCCGCTCGTGATGCGTTCTACCCCCTTCTTTCTTTTCTATTTCTTTCTCTCTTTTTTTTCTTCTTTTTTTTCTTCCTCCCTTTCTTCCTGCCTTTTATTATAAAAGACTAGCGAAAGTCTGTCATGTCTGACAAATGTTCAATGAGCCAATGAATTGTGTGGCTTCCTCGGGTTAAAAGGGAGAATTTCACAGTGATCTGCTTATTCTGAGCATAGAAATAGGAAGCTTGCTTTCCTCTCCGATCTTGCTTCTCGAGAAGCCGTCCTCTGACACGGGAGGGGAGTGCCGTGTGAACAATGGGTTTTCACACCTGCAGAACTGATGAACGGCAGGGCTCATTGGACTCAAATAAAGCGCACATAATTTGACTTTCGAATTAAATACAGAAAGCTGCAGACAGAAGCCACGACTTGTAAACATGGGAAGCAGATGCAACCTCAGAGGAGCGCTGGCCTTCCTAACAGGAGCGTTTCTGAGTGTCGCGGTGACACGGCGCATGGGGGGGATCAAGGCTGGCAGCGCAGCAGCTGATTAACCTCTCCCGTTCTTTGTACAGTAAAAGCCCGGGTTCAATGATGTGTTATTTATCCAGCTTCAAGCAAACAATGTCTCATTAAATTCAACCAACTGGACTCAAACATCGACACAGGAGGGAAGAAAAAAAAATCCTCCAGACAAGCGAGAGATTAAGAAAAGATTAGGCAAAGGTGTAAGAAAGGAGGCATACATTTGGTCATGCCGATTGATGCAGGAGTCCCAAATTCTTCATGGAAGAGGACCCAGCAGAAATTCCCAAGAGAAAGGAGATGAGTTGAAAAGTGAGCAAAGGCGGCCTGGTTGAACAAAATCAGTGGCTCAAAGGATAGAGGGATAGGTCAGGGAAAGGTTTTCATAAGGAAAATAATGGTCTCCGGGCTACCAAGCCATCTTTCTCCTTCACAAGCAAACATATATTGATTAGTGCTCTTATTTTTGGCTGTTCTTTTTGCTCACCACACACTGTGTTAATTCACATGTTCTGCTCGCTAGATTAAAAGGATCTGAGAACAGGAGCTGTTTTTTTCTCCCGAGCAAGTTCAGCACCTATTGCCACTTTACTGGAGAACACACACCTGGAATATCTGATTCTAATTATATCATCATGATAACATGGGTATGTGTGCATATAGCATATAAATAATGTTACATGTTATGTATATTATAACTATATACATATGTATGTATGTATAAATATCTATATAATCATTAATGGTAGATCTTACTGGAGATTCTAAGTCTCTCTGCATGCAACTAAGAGACATTTAGCCTTTGGCTTTTTGATCTAGGTCATCCCTAAGGACCTTTGCCAGATGGGTGGATGGGTGAATGGATCTGTTGGTATATATACCAATATATATACATATATATATACATATATATATATATATATATATATATATATATATAGAGAGAGAGAGAGAGAGAGAGAGAGAGAGAGAGAGAGAGAGAACCAATAACATGTGTAATATAGAAGCACGTTAAGGGTTGTCATGCTTGGTACAGGTACAGTTTACAAAATAGTTCCAACATTTCTCTGGAAGGAGAAAATTAAGGCTGTTCAGAGGAGTCAGAGGTGCAGTAAATTCTCAGTGCCCAGATCTTCTTTCGAGGTAGTTATAGCCTCAAACCACAACCTTTAACCCCTATTTCTAACTAAACATTGTTCCATCCCAAAGTTATTCTGGGCAGGGTATCTCTTCTGTGCAAGTGCTTTCTCTCTCTCTGCAAAGAAAGACCAACATAGAAATGAATCAAGGAGCCTCAAGGGTGGCATCTGGAGAACCCCGCCCACCAATGACCTTGAAGTTCACAACTGGTGGGTTTGTCAGTTTCCCGTTACTGTTAACAAAAGACCTTAGAAGATGAACAACTTGTAAGGAGGAAATACTAATTTTGGCTTACAGTTTCAGAGGTTTCAATTCACAGTCAGTTGGCGCCATTGTTTGGGGGCCCGTGGCAGAGCCAAAGCTGCTCACCTTGTGGTGGCTGAGAAGCAAAGAGACCAAGAAAGGAAGAGGCAGCGTCCCAATATCCCCTTCAAGACACACCCCAGAAACTTCCTCCCACAAGGTCCTACCGCCTGAAGGTTCCACCACCTCCCAGTGGTGTCACAGGCCGGGGACCAAACCTTCAGCAAATGTCCTTTGAGGGACATTTAAGACCCAAGCCATAACACCTAGAAACTCAGTCCCTCCAGGGGCGATTCAGCCTCAGGGGGGCTGAGGAGTGTCTGTAGCCATTTTTGGTTGTCACAATTCTGTTGGGGGTGCCACTGGCATCTAGTAAGTGGGTAGAGACCTGGGTGCTGCTAAATGCCCTATAATGCACAGGGTAACCTTTACAACCAAGAGTTATTCTGCTCAAAATGTTAATAGCCAGGCATGGTCATTCTCACCTATAATCCCAGTGTTTGGGAGGCTGAGACAGGAGGATTGCAGGTTCAAAGTCAGCCTCAGAAGGCCTCAGCCTCAGTCTTAGGCCCTCAGACACTTAGCAAGATCCAGTTTCAAAATAAAAATAAAAATAAAAAGTGTCTGGGGGTGTAGCTCAGAAATAGAACACTCCTGGGTTCGATCCCCAGTACCATACATACAAAATAATGTTAATCATGCCAAAGTAGAAAACCCTAGGTTGAATCATTGAAGATTTGAACAACCAAAGTGAAAAATAAAGCTAAAGAGAACCATCACTGATGTCTTTCAGATCACTTAGGGAGGGACCAAAAATCCCCAGTACCATACACACAAAATAATATTAATAGTGCCAATGTAGAAAACTGAACGTTGAATCATTGAAGATTTGGACAACCAAAGTGAAAAATAAAGCTAAAGAGAACTGTCACTGATGTCTTTCAGATCACTTAGGGAGGGACCACAAATATTTGTCAAGTGACTAATAAGGCATCTATTTTGGAAATGTTTTTATATCTAATACCCACAGCAATCATTGTGAGGCGGTATCATACTTACTTTACTGCCAAAGGCACTTCAGTTTCACAAAAGTTCAATAACTTGCCCCAAAGTAAGTAACCCTAAGGTTGATGCCCAAGAAATCAACCCAACAGACCATTCCCTAGATCTCTACTTAAATGAAAATACTCCCCCAGAATGTGAGAGACGAATGCTCAAAGCAAAAAGTAGGCCAGCCTCACAGTCGTGCGTAAACTTACTCTCAGTGCTAAGAGAAGTTAACATGAGCTGAGAGTAAACAGCCACAAATGCCACATAAACTGGTGAACAGATGCAGCAATGCTGTCCTCCTGGGAGAGTAGGCAGTTTGGGCACAATTGATGCGATCTTATCTAGAAGCCACTTGGAGACTAGGCTGAAACTTATGTCTCATGGTCAATAGTCAGTCAACAATGCTTGTCCAATTAAGCTGAAATTCTTAATACTCTCATCAAAGATAAATCCCAGGCTTGACAAAGTTTACATCCAGTTGTTCTTATTTGAAAAAAGGAAAGGGAAGGGAAGGGAAGGGAAAAAGAAAAGAAGAGAAAAGGCAGCTAAATTAAACTGTTCCAGAAGGGCTGAGATTAGCAGGTGATTGGACACACTGGGCAGTCAACTTCATAATAAATAAACAAGTCTGACTTGACAGTCAGGGAACTCTAAGACAGGTGAATCTATTTAGGCTTGATTTCAAAATTTTCTCCATTTATGCATTCCTCATTTGATACTATTCCCAAATCTGGATATTTCAAAATTTCATCATTGTATAAAATCCAGCAAACCCTATACCTTTAAAAGTTCATCTTTCTTGAGTCTTCCTGACCTCAGATTGGGTGACAGTGACGTTTGGAAGCCGTCACCGGATGGATCGCATTTCCTCCTTACGCACAGTCTTGTTCTATGTCACTGCACAGCTTTTGTGTAGAACTTTTAAAAATAGCCCATTTGGGCTCCAAGCCGCAGCCAGCTCATCATTTCTTCGCATTGCCTGGAGAGGTTCCCAGGCTGCAGGCTGGGAGAGGAAGAGCTGGTGGGATGGCGGCCTGGGCTCAGGGACATGGCGCCAACCAGAGGCCCTGGGAGCCAGGGCTTTGCCCGCAGCCTTTGGAGCTGTTCTGGGACTGCTACTTAGGAGAATGTCACTTAGAGACCTGGCTCTCAAATCCAGCGGTGGAGGAGATGGGCTTTGAGGCTCTTCTGGCTGGGAGACGGAGGCCTGAGCTGCTGGCCCTGGAGCTGGCTCTGCGGGCTCCACAGGCAGCGCGCCTCAGCTGGTGGCCACTCTCTCCTAAGCCTGGTTGCTCTTTCCTTTTGCCATCACAGTCCTGGAGGCCTGACCTTCCAGCCTTTCACAGGAGTGGGGAAGGAGAGGAAGGGCAGGACTTTTTATCTCCCTGGGTGCCTTTCCCAAAGGACCACTGGTCAGGGGTAGAAGGAAGGGAGATCAGAGCCTCTCCTCTCTCCTCTCCTGTATCACAGCCTCCATCTAACACAATACTGTAAGCCCTTGTTAAGCACCTATGGCTGCCAGGGGCTTTGCTGGGCATTGCGGGGTGCAGAGGAGGAGGTAAGACACCCGATCACCTGCAGTTCATAACTTCCTGGGGGAGAAGGAATTAGCAAGACCAGCTGCCCGATGCAGGCTGTCAAATAGAGGGATGAAGAAAGTCATAGGCCTCTCCTCCCCACCCCACAGTACCAGCAAAACAGAGAGCACATCGACCTCTGGGGCCAGCTGTCTGTCTGTCTGTCTGTCTGTCTGATGGGCTGTGATGGCCACGATATAATTCCACATATTACAAAGGCCACTGGGTGTGTTTCGGAACCTGATTACTGTGCATATTAGTATTTGGGGGACAAATATGATTTGATTTGTTCACTAACAGACTTAAAAGTGATCCTTGGGAACATCGTCCTTCCCAAAAAAGGGCCCGCCTGAATTTTACACCTTCAGCTATGCCCAGCCGGGGAAGAGAGCCAGAGCCATGTAGAACAGGCAGGGAATTCATGCCAAAGACACAAACTTCCATTTGGGTTAACAGACTGCTCGTAGCAGCTCAAGCTACCATAACTAAGTGCCATATACCGGGTAGCTTAAAGAGTAGAAATGTACTCTCTTGCAGTCCTGGAAGCTGGAAGTCCAAGGTGAAGGTTTGGGCAGGCTGGTTTCCTCTGAGGCCTCTCTCTTTGGCTTATAGATGGTCATTCCCTCCTTATGTCTTTATGGTTTTCCCCTGTGTATGGCTGGTCCTCATTTTCACTTAGTACAGGACACCAGTCATATTGGATTAGGACACACCTAAGTGACCTTGTTTAACCTTAATAACCTCTTTAAAGGTCTCGTCTCCAAATATGCTCATATTCTGTGGTTCTGGCCGAGTGTCAGGACTTCAACATAGAAATTTGGAGTGGGACACAATTTACTCCGTAACGAGGGAAATTGAGTCTAGGGGAAGGAGGGGTCAACACAGCACTCCCTTCACCACCAACCCGTGCGCATTTAAACATGATCGTATTAAACTGAAACAAATTTGGCCTATACAGGCTTCCATATCTGGGTGATAAGTTTGACCAAAAGCAGCCTCCATACATAGCAAACTGTATCCCAGCTTTCTATGTAAGCAAATCATAATCTAACCTAAGAGTATAGGCTTGTATCTAACAGTGGAGTCTCAGCCAATCACAGCAGTTGAGCTTCAGCCAATCACAAGACCCGATCTATATAAGGAAAATGCCCATTGCAGCCAATCAGGTTGTTTCTGCCTGTCACTTCCTTTCTCGGGCTATAAGTAGAACCTACATATGCGGCGTGGGGTGCATTCTGATCCATCTTTCGTTTGGAATGGTGCCTGCTTCTAGAACCTTTCGTATTTGCTCAAGTAAACTATCACGTTGAGCTGGTCTTCATTTTTGCTTTAACAGTTGAATTATCCAAATAACCAGCCCTCCCAGGCGACCACCAGGGTCTGAGGAGGGTAAGACAAGGCCACACAGGGGACAAATGAGACTCTTGAGGTCCTGAGCAGGTCATTTTCAACGTCCAAGAGCATGAGCAGGGGAGGGGTACCTTGGAGAACCTTGTGGGAAGGAGGGACAGTGGGAACCAGAAGATGCAAATGAAATGCAGGCTGGACCCCGCCTACTTCTCATTTAGCCCAGAGCTGGACCTGGTGCTTGGAATAAGGAGGCAGCTCCACGTGGACACCTGACATGAGGAGAATGAATGATATCTATCAAAAAGGGGCCGTCTCTACTCAAGTGCTCCTTACCTCTCAAAACCCCTTAGGCAGTATAAATATCTTTTCAAACACTCTTCCCTACAAGAATTCTTCTATATTCTAAATTCCTCTAGTCCAAAACCAAAATGCTGTTTATATAATGAGTTTGAAAATAAAAGGGAAATATTACAAGGAGTTCTTCATGAATTCTGATAAGGATATTATTCTGTGCGGAGGAATCCTAATTATAAAGCTACACAATAAGCCTCAATTCCAACAGAGTTATTCTTTATCAGGCAGATGGTAATTGCTTTTAAATGTGTGTGTGTGTGTGTGTGTGTGTGTGTGTGTGTGTGTGTGTGTGTGTGTAGCTCATGTCTTATCTGTTTAAGTTATCTATTTTGAGAAAGTAATATCTTTTTAAATTGCCTAATTTTTTATTCTGCAGAAACTAACTCTGAATAAAATCTCTTGCAGAAAAAAATTGCTGGCCTAGACAAAAAAGCAGCATTTAAAAAAAAAAATACCAGAATATTTTCTCAGAAAAGATGAGATTGCAAAGTGATAAGACTCAGAGGGAAGTATTATAAACTTTTGCTCTTAGCTACTTGTGAATGCAGAAAGCAAAATAGTTTTTTGCATATTCTGTCCATGATTTCACTCTGGGCAGACTGAGGGGGTTGGGTAGGGTTCCAGGCTAGTCTACACTCCAGGACAAAGGATAATTCTGCACATGTTATGAAGAATTACTTGGTGTGATCACTCTTTAGGTCTTAACAGAATAATTCCCTTTCTTTAAAAGATGACTTCATATAAAATATTCCAGCGATAGCCCAGAGTAATGCTTTCCTAAATATAAAATGTTACATAAAAACAAACAGTTTGTGAGTGTGTGGGGAAGAGTTTACTTTTATTAGTGGAAGATGATTTAGTATAGGATTTAACACTGCAGATCAAAGCTTATTAGAAAGGAGTGAAATCAATTTAGCATTTTCTAGGGAAAAAATAATAGAATACTCTAGACTGGATTGGGATAAGACAAATGAGGAGAGTGTGCTTCTTAAAGGAAGGGTAGGAGTTGTAACCCTTTCCGGGTTAAACAGCAATTTGCTCTAGTATTTATCAAGCCTCTGTACAGAAAAAGTTAATGCTGCCAGATTTCCTGCTAAGACAAAAGGTGCTGAGAAGACAAGAAAGAGTCATATCTAGGGGAAGACCAGGAAATTCTATGGTATGGGATGACCATAATCAGAGGCTCAAATTGCAATATGTCTGCTTAGGTTCCCAGAAAACAACAGGCCAATTTAGCTTTCTTGGTTGTCTCATGAGCTGATGAGCACACCCAGTAATAGGTGATGCAAGTATGCAGCAAAGAAGAAAAGAACATCGCTGTATCTATGTGAACAATAATGTACCACCTTTCCAAATGTGGAAAGGGGAAATTTCCAAAAAAGAGTCCACTTATTGCTAATGAAGTACCATAGTCTTGTTCTGAATTTTTGTCGTTTTGTTGTTTTTGTCATTGTGCGCATGTATTACATTAGTCTGCTTTTTCATTGCTATGACCAAAATACCTGACAAAAACAACTTCGAGAAGGAAAGATTTATGTAGACTCACCCTTTTCAGGGGTTCAGTTCATGGTCAGCTGGCTTTGGCAGAAACTGCAGTGGCAGGATATGTCGTAGAGAAAAGCTGTTCTCAGGTCATGGTGACCAGAAGGAGAGCAAGAGGAGGGAAATGGCCAAAACCAGAAATAGTTCTGAAGGCCATGCCCCCATCTAACCCAGCTATTCCCCACCCTGGAACTTGCTGCAGTGTCAACACACAAGTAGGAGACATTTCATATCCAAGCTGTAATGCCCCCAGCCTGGCCAACAAAAAAAACTTATGCCCATCTCACAATGCAAAATGCATCCAGTCCATCTCCAAGAGTTCCTGGTCTTCCTCCGAGACTTAAAGGAAACTCTTTAGCTGTAAATTCCTTTAAAAATTAAAAAAACAAGCAATGTACAATGGCACAGAGTAAATATCCTCGTTCCAAAAAGGAGAGATAGGGGGATTAAAAAGAAGGCATAGGACCAAAGCAAGACCAAAACCCAACACAGCAAACATGAAGTCCTGCAGCTCCACATCTGGCATCTGGGGTATGTGGTGGTGAGATGTGATTTCCAAAGGGGCTTCAGCAGCCACACCTCGATGGCCTTGCCGGTGTGGTTGCTTTTTTAGCTTGGCTCTTCTGTCTGAAGCTTGCAGCCTTTCTCAGCAGACATTCCACATTCCTGGCATCTCTTAAGTCCTAGGGTCTCCATTGAACCTTCAGCTTCATCCTCACAGCTTCACAAATTTCCCCCTCAGAGCATACCCAAATGGATTCCAATTTTGCCTTACACTGCCTGGCCTTCCAAGCCTTCCCATGAAATCTGGGTGGAAGCCTCCGTGACTCCTTAATTCCAGCATCCTCTATTCCTACAGAACCAGCACCATGTGGGTCATTCCAAGGTTTATCACCAACTTCAGCAGTAGACAGACCACTTAAACTAGAAATGCAGCAGTTCCTAAGTGCCTGGGTGGCTGATCATGGTAAAATCAATTCTGGAGAAACAACTTATTATTAAGCATTTCTGTGTCAGCAAAGTGATCCCAAAGCTTTTTCTCAAGGTGGCCTCTTTCAAACAAGTTCCCACTGTTACATCCTTAAACCTGCGATGGGCGAGGAATTCTCAGGAATCTTCCTGATTCCTGAGATGCCCTCAAGGCATATTTTCTATTGTCTCTGGAAAGTGCTTCTTTTAGTGGAGGTGACTGCTTCAGCAACTGCACCTTCCTTGGACCCAATTTTACAAGGGTTTTTCTGGCCAAATGGCAAGTTTTTTAAATCGTTCTGCTCTGCTTTCTGCCCCTGATCTTTACAGTAAATCTGGATAAAAGCTACCAGCAATATCCATGCCACCTGAATACTATGCTTCTTTAAAATCTCTCCTGCCAGGTTAGTACATCATCTTTAAATATGGCCTCACACCTTCTTTTCTAGGATGTAACATGAATGGGCTCTAGACTCAACTCCCTATAGAGTCCTCCTGGTCATCTGAAATCTCGTGAGCACAATCTTTACTGTCCTCACTCATATCAGCATTCTGGTCTTCTGAGCTTCCACAAGAATAACCCATTAAGCTCTGCTTACAACATTCTAAGTCCTCTCCAGCCTGCATCTCCAGATCTTTCTAAACTCCTCCCACAAACCAGTTTCAGAGTTTTCTGAATAACACAGATGAGCCACAATAATGACCCCACTTCTGGTACCATTCTGTTTTAATCAGCTTTTTTGTCACTGTGATCAGAACACTCCACAAGCACAAGAAAGGTTTATTGGCTCCTGGTTTTAGAACTTTTGGGGGTATAAGTCCATGGCTGTCAGCTATAAGGCAGAAGCAGCTTAGTGGCAGGACCTCAGGCATAGAGAAGAAGGAAAAGCCATGCTTAGTTTGTGGTGGGTAGAAGCAGAGACAGAAAGAGGATGCATCAGGGATGGATACAGTCCCTGGCCACACTCTCAGGGATCCACCCCCTCCAGTCATGTCTCATCTCCAAACCTGGTTGCATTGTCTACACATGAGATTTGGGGAAACATTTTAGATCCAAACCATAATATGTAAGCTGTAGCCTATTCCTACATCCCATGTCTCCAAAACACAAATTTCTTACAGAGATGTTTGTAAATAAAAATTTACATCTTTCACAAGATAAAGTGCAAAAAATGAAACTCAAATATGGATATAAAGGTATAGAGGCCATGTAGACTCAATTCAGGCAATCCAAAATAGTATTTACTCCTAAAATTGGTTTTCGAGGTCTCTAATCACTTTAGCGGCTCACATCTGTATATACCAAGCTTTCAACTGATTATGCAAATGTTGTTGAAGCCAGGTATGGTGGCATGAGCTTGTAATCCCAGTACTTGGGAGGCTGAGACCTGAGAATCCGGGTTCATGGCCAGCCTCAGTTACTTAGCGAGGCTCTCTGCAACTTAGTGAGACCCTGTTTCAAAATAAAGAATAAAATGGGACTGGGGGTGTAGCTCAGAGGTAGAGTGCCCCTGGGTTCCATCCACAGTACCACACAAAAAAAATGTTCTTGAGCTTTGGCAAAGTGTTTTTGTTGTTGTTGTTGTTGTTGCGGTACTGGGGATGGAACCCAGGGGCATTCTACCTCCGAGCTACAGCCCCAGCCCTATTTTTTTATTCTTTATTTTGAAACAGGGTCTCACTAAGTTGTGGAGGACCTCACTAAGCAGATGAGGCTAGCTGTGAACCTGGATCCTCCAGTCTCAGCCTCCCAAATGCTAAGATTACAAGCATGTGCCACCACGCCCAGTTTGGCAAACTACTTGATTCTAAAATCATGGTTGAAGGGGAGCAGCCCTATGTTCTAAGTATTAATCTCCATTCCATTAAAGTCACCATCATGTTTGATGCATTAAGTATTTCTTATCTTTTTTCCATAGTTAACACTTGATCTAAATTGAGCTAGAATTTTTTACTCTTCTCTCCACCGGTTGAATGAACAGATTCCATGCTAACATTCTTGTAGATTTATGCATCCATCAAGGGGGCTCTTATGACACACATTGAATATAACTCCCTAAACTCTATGTCAGGATCTCTGGGAAAACACCAGAGCTCAGTGAAGCCATGGCATTGTTGTGTTCTTTGTTACCAAATAGCATTCTCCACCCATTTCACTGCAGGGCAACTAGTGGTGGTTTGTCTCCCAGATATTGTACAACCATCTGTGTGGTCATAACCCTCAGAGCAATAAAGGATTTCACAGGAGTAAGCTGCTTGAGCTGAGACATGTCAATAATCGCATGGAGAAGTGCCAAAAGCAAATAGACAGGATGTTGTGGGACATATACAACTAAAAGCACAGCAAAAGGATCCAGCAAGATCTGTTGCTCCTCCCTGTCTTTATCCCTAGATGTGCACAGGTACATTTCTGCGGGCACGTCTCTGGTGGGGGTGGCTTTGATTAGGACAGACTTTTCTATTTAAATATTCATTCTTGGAGTATCCACTTAGGCACACAGTCAATCATCCAATAAGAATGCATTTAGAAATGCTATGCACAGAAAGATAACTAAATTATATCTCACATCTGTCTTGGAGCTATTTCTTGTGTATGCTAAAATCCTCTCTTTCTTGATCTTTTCCCATTCAACTGTTTCCTTCGATGTCAGGTCTCTGGTTAGGGTTGCTTTTCCTCAGACATTTGGTAGTCTTTGGTTTTCTGTGGATATTTCAGTGCTTTGCAATCCCTGCTCTCTGCTGCTGGAAGCTGGCTGGTTCTGGGTGTTTTGTCCTCTAGGACTGTGGAAGAGGGTGTACTTCAGGAAGGAGTTAACCATGCTTGGCATGCGGGTGGTCATCTCCCAGCTCATCCCGGGCCAACCACACCCAAGTTTCTCCTAAGTGTGGATGCATTTTCCAGAGTTACCCTCTGCAGGCAGACAGAAGCAACCTGGTGGTGAACTACAGTTCCTTCCTGTTCTGCTTCCTGTCTCTACTCACTCTGCAATGGCACCAGCCTCAGTAGCAGAAGTCTCCTGCCATTCTAGTCTCCATCCTCTGACAGCTCCTATCTGCATGGCCCCTCAGGGATTCCTCCAAATTCCAGGTCCACAGAAGATCTTCTTTCATGCTTTCTAGCAGTTATACTGGTAGGAATGTCAAATGATACAGACAACCTGGGGAAAAAAAAGAGATTGGAAGTTTCTTATAAATTTAAATATATATCTAGATCTTGACACAACCACTTTGGTATTTACCCAAGGAAAGTAAAAATGTGTGTAAAAAAAAAAAAAAACTTGTATATGAACATTTCTAGATGCTGTGGGTACAACCACCATAACCAGAAGAGGCCCAAATGTCCTTCAGCAGGAATAATGAATAAACAGATCATGATATATGCATACAAAGAATACTACCAACCAATAGAAAGTGAACTACAGACACACGTGACCACATGAGCCAATCTCATCGTGAGGTTGTGTATTGATTGTACATCGGCTGATAGAAGTTAGATATAAAAAGTAATACTGTATTATTCTACCCATGTGGCACACAGAAAACAAGCAAATCTAATTTATGGTGCTGGAAATCAAAACAGGATGCCTCTACTAGAGAGATGGGTTAGACGTGAACAGAAAAGAGTATGGGGAACTTTCTTCTACAATAATGGAATTATTCCATGCCTTGACTCGGGTGTAAGTTACACCTTTTTTCCAAACCCACGGAGCTGTACGATTAAGATCTGTGCTTCACTGTATGTAAATTAATCCTCTATTTAAAACAGTTTTAAAATTAGATACCATTTTTGAATACCAAAATTGGAGAATTTATTCCTAATTATATTTTTCAAAGCTGACATGGGAGCAAGAAAGCATTTTCTGTCATACACGGCTGGCAAGATAAACAAAAAAAATATGCAAAAGATTCCATTACATCCCAATGCTTTGAAAATGCATAATATAAATATAATACATGTTCTCAGTCTTGACTAATTACAGTATTTCACTCACCACCCCTCAACTGTGCCACGAAGCAGAATAGACGTTCCTTTCTCCGAATACTACATTTGAACCTATATTTAGACCTAATATTTAAGGTAGCATTGAATAGAGATGCCACCTTGACACAATATCAGCTGTCATTTCACACTTGCACATAACCAGAAAGTAACTCTCTTTGCCTCAAGCAAAGATGAAAAGGACAGGGAAAATGAGATTATCATCTCTGGAAATCTCTCTAGGACCACGCAGTTCCTCCTTCAGAAAGGAACGCATGACTCATTTCATCACTCAAGAATTCCTTTAACTGCCAGAGAAAAATCTATATTCCATAATTACAAAAGCCACTTCAGATCCCTTGTCTTCTGCTCAAAAAGCTAAGTATAGCCCAAGAGGCACCGTTCAGAGATTGTCACAGAAATGGTTGACATGGGTCCTCCAGAGAGTCCACACACCCGCCCACCCGCCCAAGGATCCGGCCACCGACATCGGGAGGTCCTGCATTAACAGAGGAGTTGTGATACTCCTACCAGGTACTGCCTGTTGCTGCAGTGGCCGTAGAAATAAAACCACTGTGGTTGGCGCAACTCAGTTTGACAGAACCACCACAGGAATTCCAGGAGGGACAGAAGCATGGCTCCAGGTATAGGCTCAAGTTCTGGAAGCTTAGCAACCAAAGTCTCAGGATAATAACATTATTATTATTATTATTATTATTAGTAGTAGTAGTAGTAGTAGTAGTATGCTTCTTCAGCACTCCGTGTCTTCTTTTGGTCCTTGAACACTTTAGCATCTTTGTGACCAATTGTTTGGATGAAATATCTTCTGCTGAGACACGTCCCATAGCCTGTGTGGCTGTGGGACTTGATTCCAGGGCTCGGGACCAGACGTGGGTGCAAAGATTGAGAGGACTAGCTAATCAGCATTGACCTTGACGGGGTCACGGCATCAGCATCAATGGGAGAGGGCAAGATGGTAGCTAGCACAAGACAGCAGCCTCACAAGCCCATAACCAGCACCTGTGGTGGCCTGAGGTGAAAGACGAACTCGAAGCTTTGGAGACCAGTGAGCTTCTGCACTTGACCATGAGGAAGGAATGGTGACTACGGGGAGGTAGGGGTGGGGGCCACTGCTGGCCGAAATTTTAAAAGTTAATTTTGAAAGAGACATGGAAAGAAGAGTCATAACTATTTATATATGGCAGACACCTTGCAGCCATGAGAGAACACCAACCACCAAAAGTCAGAATCGATGAACAGCGTGGAAGCTCAGGCTGGAAGCTCACCAGAAGCCCCATAGCTGCAGCGCTGATACTGCTGAAACCCAGCCCCAAACCTTGATCTTTGACATTGCAGAATTAGAAAGTACCTTGACTTCAAGCCTTGCCAACCCTCTCCTGTGAGAGTCATGTCCGCTGGGAGTAAGCAGAACCTGGAGAATTGAAGCCAGTCCATTTGGGTAGAAGCAGAAAACTTGAAAACCGACCACCTCACACCCTTTTGCCTTCCTTACTACACAGGTAGCATCTCCTGGTCCAACTGACAAGACCAGTCTAAGACCCTGTGCCAATTTTACCCAGGAAGCCACCCTGCAAGGGGATGCCTGCTGTAGTCAACACCTACTCATCATGCTTCATTGCTCCCAAATGGAGCTCAGCTCAGCACACCAGCAGGGGACAGAGGCCAGGTCTGGTCCAAGAGGAGGTAGCTTATGCCCCCAAGGAATTGCAGGGTGGTGGTGATTAATTCGGAGGGGAACTTGTATCCCAACTGGAAGGCCAGAGGGGAGGATTGCTGAGGCACAACGCAGAGAAAAAGCCCAATAAACACCACGTGCATGCCTGATCTGAAATCCATTTTATGGTCTCACTCTCAAATTGAGCTATTAAAAATCCACTTTGGAAAGTCCATTGGGGTGGAGATGTATGACTGGTACCTAGTGTCCACAATCCCCGTTTATTTCTAGTGAGTTTCAGCTCAGCACACGCTATCCAGCCAAAGATGACAATCCCCGGGCCGCTTTGTAGCTGGCTGTGGTGTGGAGTATGAGGAAAGGTGCCGGGTGTAACTTCCAGGCTATTTAATTACTGTTATTTCTAGAATCTGGAAAAGGCAGTGGCTGGGGCTGTGTTGACTGCTCTGTCCTATTACACAGGAGAGAAATACACTCCTTACATGAGCCTCTGGGTTTCTTTTTGTCAGAGCAAACAGGAGACTTAGTGCTTTAAAATATAAATGCTGCTAGGAACTATATACTATTTAAGATTCCATATGGTAGTTGAGTTAACTTATTTACTTCCAGATTCCCTGTGGTTAAGTTAATGTCAGCGTGGTATTGGGAACACAGTGCCCCACCCCTGGCTCATACAACAAACATCCTTAACTGATGACCACGCTGTCACCGCTTCTGCTAACTAATCCAAGCTGGTGGGGAGGTAAAACCCATTTTCCCCTCTGGAGTCAGGTCTGGATGAAAAACAGCAAACAGGTGGTCACCAAAGCAAAGGCTTCAAGAAGTGAGGAGCAGTGGAAGGACCCAGTAAGCTAGGGAGTAATAGTAGTAAATAACCCAGAAATGCATGGAGCATGTATTGTGTGCCAGGTACTACTCCAAGCAAGGGCAGTCCAACTTAGACAGGAGTCCTTATTTACAAACAACAGAACTCATCCAAGCTGCACCAAAAAACAATAATGTACAGGTCCCTAGGAAGGCCAGAAATTTTATTTGGAAGCTGCGTGGCCTAGAGGGTCACCCAGATCATAACACTGAATTACTCAGGGAAGATGGCCTTGCTCCAGCCAGGATCCAAACCCTAAGTGGAACCATGAGCCCTGAGCTTCTGAGCTCGTGAGGACCTGGGTCACTCTACCCCCAAAGGTGGGTGGTTCTCCACTCTGCCCACTCAACAGGACAAACCCTCTTTGGGCTTCTATCTTCTACCCTGAAGTTCTGCCCTGGAGCATTGGATTGGCTGAGACCGGGTCACATGGCTGTGTCTGGTTCAAGGGAATCTGGGAAAGTGAGTTTCTGGCTTCCTGGTGGTGGTGGAGGAGCTCAGAAGCAGCTGCATTATTTATTTGCTCTCACATAGCCAATAGCACCAACTCAACAGTCTTCTTTCTGACCTCTCACACTTTCTGTGGGTAGGGAATTCAATCAAAGCACAGTGGGGATGGCTTGCTTCAGTGTCACAAAGTCTGGGGCCTTGGTTGGAAGCCTCAAAGGCAAGGAAATCATCTGGACAGACACTCGTCCCAGGTCTGGCAGACACCGCTGGCTCTGTGCAGACCTCAGCTGGACTGATGGCTTGCACATCCACACATGGCCCTTCCATGTGGCTTGGGCTTCCCTTCAACATGGCAGCTGGTTTCCCAGGCAGGCATCCTGAGAGAAGTTCAGTCCGAGCTATGCCCTTTAATGGCCTGGCTTCAGAAATCACAAGGCTCCATTGTGTACCCCTACTCCACTAGTCAGAGCAGTCAGCCCACATCCAGATTCTACAGGAGGGGGTACATAATCCACCTTTCTCCCATGAGAGAAGTGACAAAGTACAAAAATATGTGAATAGCCGGGCGTGGTGGCAGCATGCATTTAGGAGGCTGAGACCGGAGGATCCGGGTTCGCGGTCAGCCTCAGCTACCTGGTGAGGCATTCTGCAACTTAGTGAGACCCGGTTTCAAAATAAAGAATAAAAAATAGGGCTGGGGGTATAGCTCGGAAGTAGAATGCCCCCGGGTTCCACTCCCAGTACCCGCAAAAAAAAAAAAAAAAAAAAAAATGTGAATAGGATCAATACATTGGTATGGCCTTCTCTGGAAAACATCATCTATCTCAGGAGGGAAATTCTCCAGGCCTAGGAGGTGTGTGTTCATGGTGCTTATGAATACGCTACGAGTCCCCCACTACCTAGCTTAGGTTGGCAGCACTCGGCCTCTGTCCCCTGCCCTGCACTGCCCCCTCCCCATCTCTCTTCTGCCCCCCTCCATCCACTCCTCTCTCCCTCCCCTCCTGCTCTTCACCCAATGGAGGCTCAGGAGAGAATGTGGTGCCACCAGGAGATAGCCTTGGGTGAGGCACCAGGACTGCAGGGCCCCATTCCCTCTCCCACAACCTCTGCGTGACTCTGGGCAAGACACTGACCTCTGTGCCTTTGGAGGTCCTTGCTGCAAATTGAAAGATTGAGTTTTAATTCAACAGCAAGAACAAAAGTGGGTGGGGGTCCATCATGCGTTTTGAGCAAGCGTGAGGGGGGTGATGGTACATTCCTTGACATCCCCACACTCTTAGCCACTTTCTGTGGAGCAGGAGGAGGATGAGAAAGACCTCCTCCCCAGAACCCCAGCTCCGGGGAAGCGGGGCTTCCTGCAGCACTGTCTCTGCAGTGACCCCAGAAGCAGGTGCCCATGGAGCACTGGGTACAGGTGCCACCTGGAGCTGACACTGCAGGCTTGAATCCTGGATCCATTGCATATTTGCAACTTTATTTTGAGCCAGCTTAATTTCCTGTGCTTAGCCGGGTGTGGTGGCGCACGCTTGTAACCCCAGGGGAGGCTGAGACAAGAGGATCACAGGTTCGAGGACAGCTTTAGCAAGTATTGAGATTCTCATCAACGTAGAGAGACTCTGTTTCAAAATAAAAATAAAAATAATACAGCTGGGGGTGTAGCTCAGAGGTAGAATGCCCCTGGGTTCAATCTCCAGTGCCACAAAGAAAAAAAATTTGTTTTTCTTCCCTATGCTTCAGCTTCCCAGTCTAAAGTAGGGGTAGACACAACATCTACTTAATATCATTGTTATCAAGATTAAGCTGATATATGTATATATTAATTAAGTGCTTGGGGTAGCACTTCAGACATGACAAATGCCATCCAAGTAAAGGCTTTGTGGATGGAGAAGTGACTGGCACAACTGGTCTGTGATCTTGTAAAGTCACAGATCCACACAAAAATGTTTTTCAACATTGACAATGGCCTTAAAACCCGACTTCAAGAGAATAAGCAACATGCACGAATTTGGGGCAGGCATTTTAAAGTGGTACAGCTGATGTCTTGGTGACCGCCTGAGACCGACATTCATGAGGAAGTAAGATCAACCAAAAGAACTGGGAGACAGTCCTTGGAGGCAGAGTAAATGGAAAAACCCCAATTGTGTCTCTATAAAAACTGCAGCTGGAGAGAGCTGGTACCTGGGAACAATGATTAGATGCTCATGGGAGAAGCCCTTGGCAGGTGTGACTCAGTTCTCAGATGACGGGTCTATTGTGATGACCCCCTTTCCTCCCTTCCCTCCCTCCCTACCTCTCTTCCTCCCTTTCATACTCGATTGCTTCAGACTCTGCCTGCAGATTCCCTAACCATTCTCTTCCCCATTCCATCACTCATTGAGCCCATAGTTGTTTGTAGAGACTATTTCATTTACCTAAACACCCTCAATTCAATTATCCCAAAGTTATTAACTTCATCTGGAATATGATGACTTTTTAAATTTGGTAGCATTTTGTTGTTGTCGTCTTTATAACTGCAACACGTTCCTTTTGCAAATGTTTGAAAATCAAGTAAAAGGAAATTATTGTAACAACAAAATGTAACCTGTCCCACACTATTGTTCTGAGTATATATCTTGTCATTCTTCTAGTGAGACAGAACTTTCTGGAATCTTCTGGAATAGGAGAAGGGAGTGGGGTTACGGGCCACACAGGCCCTTCTGCCCACCCTGACCTTACCATCTTGTTACTAAAGCAGTGTTTGGATCCACAAGCTAGAGAAGACTGAAGAGGAAATGAGTTGAGAGTAGCCAACTGTTCTAGCACAGTCATTGTAATCACTCAACATGCCCTTCTAGTCCTTTTTGCTAGGTATACCCGTTTTATGTAATTGTAGCTGCAGTGTGGATCTGATCTCACACTCTGCTTTATCACTTAAACCTAAAACATGGGCCATAAATATTTTCACTTCACTATACAATCTTAATAACTATGATGATGTTGACACTTAATATACTCCCAAGTGGATTAGGTATAATTTTCTCAACACTTGCCCTCTTGTAAATTTTGGTTATTTCTGATCTTTCACTAACATTTTTACCGAGAAGTCTCCATTTGAGATAGACAACTTGTGAGATGCCAACGTCCCCAGACTCTGAGTTCTCTAATCACATGTTATCATCTGTTTTCTATTAATGAACTACCCAGAGCTGACTAATTTAGAGGCTGAAAGTCCAAATCGCATGGCAGCAACTCCTTCAAGGGTCCCAGGCTGTGTCACCCCAAGGCAGATGGGCTTCCATGGGAGCTGGGTCAGAGGGAAGACACTATCTAGAAAGACAGGAAGCCAAAGGTCCCCACCCACCAGCATCGCCACACTGAGGACCAGCCACACTGCCGACACATGAGCCCTTGGGGGACACACTTAGGCAATCAGCCCGGCAATGATTGCACTCAGGAACAAAGGCCTACGGACAGCCGCCTGGAATCTCAGCTCAACCGTTCCCACACGGCATCCGATGCCCTTCTTGCTCAGGTGGGACTGTCATATCACTGGCACAAAGTCCCCGAGGAGGCCTGGCCTGAGGTCAGCTGTTTCTGATACAGCAGCAATCCCACTGGGCCTGGGTGGATGCCACCCCTGGGTCTAAGGGCAGCCGTGCAGCCGGCGAGGCAGCTGATCAACAGCGAGCACAAGGTCTGGAGGCAGAGGATCCTGCCCCGGGAGTGTGGGGTCCAGCTGGGCCTCCCCTACGAGCAAACAATTGAAACTCAGTCTCTCCGCCAATAAAATGTGTCTGATAAAACCCAAGAGGGCTTCCTCGGGGTAAATAATCAAACATGCAAATGCCCGTTTCTCCTCCTGCAATATCAGCTTCAACCTTTGCACACCCCTTTCCTTGTGTGAAATGAACTCAGGGGACTGTGCAGGTGAGCACCGTAATCTTTCTTATCACCTTTTTTTTTTTTTAAACAGTTGGTTAAAATAAAGCTACAAAACAAAAACAAAAACAAAGAGACCAGGACAAACAGGTCTTCAGCCCCCTGCAAGGGCCTCTACACTCCACCCACCTGAAAACCAAGGGACTTCGGGCCCCCACGGGTGCACCTGCCTCCCCAGCCTCTTCTGGAGAGCTCAGGCTGCAGGCGCCACTTCTGGGAGGTGGGGGGACAAGCTCAACCCTCTCCCCTGTTACACATCCTGGAGAAACTGAGCCCCAGACCCTCTAGGCCTGTAAGTGTCTCCACAGAGGCCAGAAGTTATATTTTTCACAGTAAAAATGTCTAATGATCTGGGGAAAGTGAAACCAGCAAAAGACACATTAAGACCCAAAGGCCGATATGCTGGCGCTCAGAATCAACACAGAGGGTCCCCAACTTAAAAGTCAACCACAATTGGGGGGCGGGGGAGTTAAAATCCTAAGCAGTTTAGATTCATGGTCATGTTCCCTGCATTTCCTTGATTTCTCCTTGAGCAGCTGGGTCAAACGCGCCATCCCAGAAGGTACTGGAGTTCTGGCGGGGGGAGGGGGGTTGTCTGAACTTGCTTTGCTGGAAATTTCCATGGGTTAAAGGAAGAGAGGGAGTGGAGGGCTGGGAGCCTCTGGATTTCCCTTAGTGGTGCCGGCCCCCCGCAGGGATGGCTCTCCTGAGCACAGACCCAACCCCCCTGCGCGTCCAACACCAGCCGGCTCAGCGGTTCCACGTGCCCCTCCGCAGCGTTCTGGAAACTGCTCTGCAATCCTTTCCTCCGAGACCCCTGTTGGGATTGCAGCGACCCTTCCGCATGGCAGGCCCGGTGCAGAGCGGGGTCAGGGAGGAGGGGGTGCACTGGCAAAACGTTCGCCTTTACCCAAGTCCTGCTTGGATGGGCTAGACTTTAAGAGGTTTGCAGCGGGCCTGCTCCCGCATCCCGCTCCCCTGGCCCTGAGTCTTTGATGGGTCTTCTTTAAAACGTCCCTCCGCTCGTCCTCGGCCCCCGCCCGCCCAAGACTGCCGTGCGGGGACCCTGAGCTGGGCAATCCGTAAACAGGTTGTATTCCGTCCTTCCCCTCTGGGTCGTTTAAGGAGGTTAAGTGGGGGTTGAGGCTCGGCCCGGGGTGGGGGGACCACGGAGAGTCAGGATCAGGGTGCAGACAGACCCGCGTGAGCTGGGGCCGCCCCGCTCGCCCGCTCCCCCGCACCGCGCTCGCCCGGCCGGCCCGGCGCGCGGCGCTGTCTCCCCCCAGCGGCCGAGCGCGTGTCGCCGCGGGAGCCGGGCGGCGGGGGTGGCGGGGCGCAGGCAGCCCGCGGCTCCGCCCCGCGCCCCCCCTCGCGGCCGGCAGTTCCGCCCCCTCCGCGCCGCGCTCGGCTCGGCTCAGACGGAGCAACCGCCTCTGCAATGTCAGCAGCCGCAGCGGCGGCGGCGGCGGCGGCGGCGGCGACACCGGCGGCAGCGGCCCGGGCCCCGCGGTAGCCGCCAGCGCGGCACGGCCCGGCGGGCGCTCACGGCCACCCCGCTGCCTCCGGGGCGCTGCAGGCGGCTCTGCGCGCCCCGGCGCGGCGCTCGGACTCGGGGCCAGCCCGGCTGCGGCCGCGCACAAAGGACCGCGGACACTCGGAACCCGGGGGGCTGCGCGCTGTAGACCCCGGCCCGGGGGCCGCCGGCCGCGCCGCGCCTTCCGCTCGCCTCCCCTCCCCGGGGCCCGAGCCGGAGCGGGCCCCGTCATATGACAGCGGCGACACCGCATCCTCCGAGCGCCCGAGCCGCCCGCGCCTCTGCGCCACAGCCGCCGGCGCCTGGGGTGGCCCGCGCCGCGCCCCGCTAAGTGGCCGCGCGCCCCGGCTCTCGGGCCTCGGGCGCAGGAGCCCCGGGGAGCCCCCCGCCGGCGCCGAGCCTAAGATGGCCACGCTGCTCCGCAAAATCGGGCTCATCCGCCTGCACAACCGGGACACCGAGGACCCCAAGCACCATCACAACCACCGCGGCGGCGGCGGCGGCCAGCAGAGCGCGTCGCTGCGCGGCAAAGGCGGCGCCAAGAGCAGCGGCCACAAGCAGCAGCAGCAGCAGCAGCAGCCCGGGGGCGCGGGCGACGCCAGCCCCGGGCCCGCCAAGGGCAAGGGCAAGCGCGCGGCGGAGCTGGCCCCGCGCGACAAGCAGCCGCAGCCGGCGGCCGGGGCGGCGGGGGCGGCGGGCAACGGGGGCCCCCGGGAGCGGGCAGCGGGCGCCAGGGCGGGGCCGGGCCCGGCGGCGGCGGCGGCGGCGGCGGCGGGCGGCAGCCTGGTGCCCGCGGCGCGCCAGCAGCACTGCACGCAGGTGCGCAGCCGGCGCCTCATGAAGGAGCTGCAGGACATCGCGCGCCTCAGCGACCGCTTCATCTCCGTGGAGCTGGTGGACGAGAGCCTCTTCGACTGGAACGTGAAGCTGCACCAGGTGGACAAGGACTCGGTGCTGTGGCAGGACATGAAGGAGACCAACACCGAGTTCATCCTGCTCAACCTCACCTTCCCCGACAACTTCCCCTTCTCGCCGCCCTTCATGCGGGTGCTCAGCCCGCGCCTGGAGAACGGCTACGTGCTGGACGGCGGCGCCATCTGCATGGAGCTGCTCACGCCGCGCGGCTGGTCCAGCGCCTACACCGTGGAGGCCGTCATGCGCCAGTTCGCCGCCAGCCTGGTCAAGGGCCAGGTAAGGGCCGCGGGCGAGGGGCGGGGGTGCTGGGGGCGCGCGGCGCAGATCAACCCGCAGGGCCGGGCGCATGGGCCCCGGGGTTGGGGGCGACGCGGGTTGGCGCCTCCGGCCATCTGGCTCCCGGTCCCTCCTGGCTGTTGGTGCGGGTCTGGCTATTAGGAACCCAGGGAGAGATGCTGCCGAGCGCCTCTGCCTCTTCTCGCTAAAGGATTTCTTGGCTTCCTTAAACCTCCGCCCTGTCCTTCTTGGTCTCCTGTCCTGGCTTTGCTAATGTCTCTGGTCTCTCCAGCTTGTCAATATTCTCTCATTCATTCATTCTCATTCTCATTCATTCTCTCTCTCTCTCTCCCCGTCACTTTCTTCCCCCCCCTTCATGTCCTCTCCTCTTTCTCTTATATTTCTTCTCCCTTCTCCCGTCCCCATCTGCTACCCTTCTCCTCTCTCTGGTTTCCACGACATACACCACTCTCCTGGCTCTCCTCCATCTTTCCGCCGGCCTCTCTGCCCCTCTGCACAGCCGATTTCCCGTCCCTGTAATCTCTAGGATGGTGAGAACTTTCTGTGTAGCTCAGGGTCCGGGTGTCTGGGGAGCCTGTCTCCCGCTCCTTGCCCCACCCCACACAAACACACACACACGCACACTCCCCTCCACCCAAAAGGTCTCCAGCGGGCGTCTCAGGCCCCCTCAGCTGCAGGTGGGGATTGCAGAGGACCAGCTTCCTGCTGGGGACCCCTACCCCCTGTTCTCTCCTCCTGAGCAGCATCCGTGAAGGTGAAAATTGAGCTCTTAAGAAAGCTCTCTCTAGAGGCTGAGGTCTCTGTGGAGCCCCTGGGTAAGTGGCAGAGCCAGATGAATCTAAGCAAGGACGGCCCTCCCTGGTGAGCCTCCCCTTCCTGCCTGGCACCTGCGCCCTTCCAGGCTGTCAGCTCTGGGATAGACGGCCAGGTCTACTCTCCTTCAGACCTTGTTTCTTCCTTTGGTGTCCTGGTTCCCCCAGGTGGAGGTGGGAGTCGTCGGGGTAAGGATTTTCACTAAACACTGCAGGTCACGTCAATCTTCGGGTCTATCCACCGCGGTGTGGCTTTATGGGATAGAAACCCCGGAGTAGATGAGAGCAGGGCATGAATGGATTTCCTGAGATGTGACCCCTCCTGGCTGCAGGCAGGGGCGGGCGAGATGGCTTTATCTTCCTGTACTATATGTTCTTGACCACGTTCAAATTATATGCTTTTCCTGAATCAATAGAGAACATACTTCATAAAATTACATTTCTCGGTGGGCGTCTTTTAGGTTTATGGAGCATCCTTGTTTTCTTTAAAAGACCCTGCCTGACCTCCGGTTGGGCTTTCTGCAGCCAGCTCATCAGAGCGATCCCTTCTCTGTTCTTTTCCCTGCAGGATGCTTCGCACTAATCAAATGACGCTTGTTCTGCCAACTTCACTAGAGGCGGGACCCCTGGGATTCCAAATAGCATCCTAGCTCCCGCAGAGAAGGTCACTTGATTCTTGAACCATCCTGCCAACCCACCTTTTCTAGGGTTCAGGGTTTTTCATATTTCTTGAGTTAGGAATAGGGTAGACATCACAGTTCTAGAAAGACCTTTCATGGAGCAAGGACTGATGTTAACGGCAGAGGTCCCTTCTTCATCCTGCAGTGAAATGTTGGGTCTGATACAAGGCGGTGTGATTGAATACAAGTCACGGGGGGTGGGGGTGGGAGGTCTGCGTTTATTTTTAATCAAGATTTGTGTAAATGAAGTGGAAGAATATTCCACAGAAGTACCTTGGCTATGTGTTTCTTAAATCATTGATAATCAGAACTCAAGAATAGAAAGCCTGTTCTTAGCTTTCAGTGTCCTCCCAGTGAAGATGACTTTGGGGTCAGGAGAAGAGGAATGGAATTTTGCTTTAGAGTCACAGAATGGTAGCATTTTAGACTCGGAAGAGACCTTAGACAGCAGCCTTCATTCTAGAAGATGCATGGGAAATAAAGGTTTCAAGTGAGAAAAAGCAGAAGTTGTTTTTAAAATGAGGAATATCTCAGTAAAAGAAATGTTTTTCCACTTCTACAATGACAGTTTCATTAGCACACATGGGTTCTTCTCTTAAAAATGGGTCTCAGTGTGTATATTCACTTTCTTTGCAGTCAAAATGGAGAGCCCTGCACTCGGTTTGCAAGATAAAAGTTTTCATTATCGAAAACAGTCATCAACATTTTGATTCACTCACTTGGTATAATCTGAATAGGTCAGTTCCGCCCATCTAGTCTATCGTACTGTGTTTACACTTGAACGTCAGCACTTTGGAAAATAGCAACTCCTTTTACACTGGGTTTGCTGGCCTCAACATACCGGTCTCCCAAAGAAAGTAATGTGTGGTGCGCATGAAATATTCACAGTGCAGCCAATGAAGTGAAGAAACGGCTGATCATTAATGATTTAGGGTTTCCCGCACAGGAGGACCCAGTAGTGTTTCAGGTAACCTGAGCCTTTTCGTGCCTTTGCTTCCTCCTTTTGCAAATCCATTGCTCGGAGGTTGGTGATGGCACATCAGGTAGTTAGCAAGTTATTTCCATAGGTAAAAGTAGTGTGCTTTGAGAAAGCAATTAAAATTCCTGGTTAGATATTCAAAGAGACCCCGGAAGGATGGGTACCAAGTCAGCATCACTTTAAAAGACAGAGCTGCTCTATTCCAGTGATGGTCCTCTGTTTGTTGGGGATTTGTTTCTTAGGATTCGTTTTTCTGTAGCTGCAAAGTTAGAAAAGGTTTGTTGGCCTCTTTCATAGAGAAAAACATCCACGGCTTAGCTTCGCTTTCTGGATTGAGGATATACTGCTTTTATGTCTTTAGAGAAAACTTGAGACAATTTTTAAGATTTCGTGTGTGATATTATCAAAATATCTGCTTACCAGCTTTGTGTACAAAATTTAAAGTGTAGACTTATCACGTGGTATGAAAAATTCGGTCATGTCTTGAGGGTGTTACGTGACGGAATATCTGCTCCAGGTCATCAAAATCTCTCTAGTGTTGTGTTGTGATTTGTGGTTGCTTTAAACTAAATGAACATATAAATTTCTTAGGGGATATATTCTATGTAGAAATAGAGACATAAGTCTCTTGCCTGTTGGTCTGCTACTCTACCCCATTTGGCTAAATAGAGGCATTTTAAGTAACCCTTTCATTTCTCAGTGGTTGAATGAAAAATTCCTGGACCTTTAAAAGGACCTGGTTAAAATGTTTAAAGTGTACTTGAGATAACTTTTTGCATCCTCTATCATTTCCTGAGCCAGAAATAAGACAATCTATGGTTCCTGTGTGAGATTTTTGGCATTCAAACGTGTACGATTGGAACTAAAGGGAATTGTGCTGCCAGAGTGCTAGCAGAAGCAAAACTTAACAAAAAACAAACAAACAAAAAACTTCATTTTTCAAGATCACCCAGAACAATGAACTTAAGACAATCTGGCACTGACATGGTATGTTCCTGTGGGGGTGCCAGCGGCTTCTCCTCCAGGAGAGGATCATGAGACAGTGGCACAAGTGACCCATGACCCTGCTCTTGCAGCTAGGGTCTTGATCAGCAGGGGCCAGAAAGAGCGTGTGCTCTGACTCAGAGTTCTGCGTTCACCCCTGCATGCCTCCTGAGTGTCCCCCCTTTTTAATTAATTAGGCATCGCCAGCAGCAGGGACCCAGATGGCCGTTGAGTGACAGTTCCTCACCCCTCCTCAGTCCCCTCAGTCCCCTCAGAACTCACCATGCAGTGACGGCCAGCAGCTAGCGTGGCCTGTTTGCCCATTCCCAGCTCTGGGCCAGCTGTGTGTGCAGGGCGCTTGGCCTCCCTGGGTCCTGCTCTGCCCCGATCACTGTAGAGGAAACCGCCCGCCACCCTCAAAGCACAGCTGAGTTGCTGCAGCGTCAGGTTCTCAAAGGAGCTCTCGCCTGGCCTGGCTCTGAGCACACATCGGCAAGAGTAAAAGCTGTCTGGCCCGGGTCACCTGAGCACCCTGCTGTTTCCAGGTGGTCACTTACTAATTGTGACCTGAGAGATCATCACACAGGTCCACAGAGTAGAGACGCACAGCCAGGCGTCAGCAGGAGACCCTCAGAACGACAGGACTTAAACGTCCCCAAGTCTTTAGTGTTTGAATTAAAACCGGGGCAAGCAATCACAGGACAGTTAGCGCTAGTTTCAGGGATTTTATTAAGAAAGGAAACTGGCAGATGTCACCACTCATCCGAGTACGATAACAAAAGTAAAGGGCTACATGCTTGGCTCTGTTCAGTGATGTTGTGCACGCTGAAAATTGCTTTACAGCTTTGAGTCTACACCGTAGGGTCACTGAGAATGTACAGGTGTGCATGCACACATATACACACTCGTGTGCTCACAGACCCTCTGAGCTAAGAAAAACCCAACCTTGGGACGGCTTCCAATGGTCTAGGCCCGGAGGCAGCATGCAGCTTACGACTGTAAAACTACCACGTGTCATCATAAAGAGGGAGACCAGCCCCTTGAGCTCCTGAACGCTCTAACTGACACAGACTTTCTAAAAGCCCTGTATCAGTTTGCTGGAGCTGCTGTAGTGACGTGCTAGCGACGGGGTAGCTTGAATCACAGAAAGCCGTTCTCTCTCATGCAGCTCTGCAGACTGGAAGCTCAAGAGCCGGGTGTGTGCGGGGCCGGTTTCTCCAAAGGCCTCCCTCCTGGGCTGCGTGTTGGTGTCTTCTGTCTTTGCATGGTCTTCTCTCCCCTGTCTGTGTCCTAATCTCCTCTTCTTGTAAGGACCCCATTCATGTTGACCTGTCCCAATGACATCGCTTTAACTTGATTCAGGACCCTATCTCCAAATAAGTGCAAATAAGACCGCGCTCTGAGTATGAAGGGTCTAGAGCTCAGCGTATAAACTGGGGAGGGGGAGCACCGTTGAGCCCACGGTAAGCCCAGACGGGAATTTATTAACCCCTTCAGCGTCTTCTTTCTCTAGAGGTTATTGCTGGTTTGAAAAGCCACAAAGGCGCCTGCAGCATCGGTAAAGAGCTGGGAGCACAGTTTGAGGGATGCTGGGGGGACACAGAGAGTGAATAGTGCCAGCAGGCATGGGGCGCCGCCATCTGATTCACCCCAGGAGACGGGGATATCTGTTCATATGAGTCACTGTGCCGTTTTGTCCTGTGCCGCCCGGAGGGGACAGAGATAATTACCACCACGATGACTCTGCAGCTTGAGGTATCGATACGCCTGACTGTTGGCCAAAAAAAAAGCTACTTGTTCTTCTATCAAGTAGGGCAAGCAGGAGGACGCAGACAGGACTCTGCAGCCTAAAAATAGCCCCACGCCAACTTAGAGAGCACCCCCGGGAGAGCTCTGGCACCTGGTTCCTAGGACAGTTAATAATAGTCGCCACTGCCTTCAACACTTGTAAGAAGAGGGTGCAAATGAAGCTTTGTTGGCTTTTTAAAAAATTCTTTATTTTGAAACAGGGTCTCAGTAAGTTGCGGAAGGCCTCACTAAGTAGCTGTGGCTGGCAGTGAACAGGGATCCTCCCATCTCAGCCTCCCAAGTACTGGGATTACAAGTGTGCACCACCACACCCGGCTCCTTTGTTGGCTTTTTGACCAAAAGGGATGGGAGGCGCAGCTTCTCTTTTGAAGGGACAGCGTAGGTTTGTTGTTGCTGCTTACTTAGCATGTGCTCCTGCGGGACATGAAAGTTCCTGTGACAGCCTGACGCCCAGGGCCAGGTGTCTCCTTTCCCATCTCCAGGAATCCACCCACCTGGTTCCAGGTTTAGAAAGAAGTAAAGCTGCCTCTGTACTACCATGCTGGGGAGGATGAGGAACCACCTCGGGGGCTTTCATGTTAAACAAAAGAATAATTAAATAAGCCAGCTATAAAGAGCGGGTTCTTCCAGCCACATTTCAAATCTCCTGGAGTTGTGGATTGTGCTGATAAAGGGAGAGAGGAAGGAGGGAGGGAGGGAGGGAGGGAAGGAAGAAAAGAAGGAAGGAAGGAAGGAAGGAAGGAAGGAAGGAAGGAAGGAAGGAAGGAAGGAAGGAGGTTGCTTAGTCCTTTTCTCTCTGCCAGTGCTCCTCAGCCCTGGTGGCAAGTCAGGTGGCCCCGGGGAGCCTGTGACAGTTTCCGGTGCCAGCCCCCTCCCCCTCAGAGCGTCAGACCTCCTGGTCCAGGATGGGATCCTGGCAGAGGCTCATTGGAAAAACCCTCTGTGGATCGAACAGGCAGCCAGGGTTGGAAAGCTGCCTGCCCTACTCCTGGTCCACTTCTCTCTCTCCGGAGGCCCATCTGGGATACAGTCACCGTCACCGGCCGCTGAGCCTTGGGCTGGTGGGGACCCCCCATCCCCCCTTGACTGCACTCACTGTTCTCCTTCAGCTCTGACTCAGCCCCCTCAAAGCCCAGCTTTGTAGAGAAGGCCATCCTACAAAGCTGCAAGGCCTTCCCCCCTGCACCATGCTCATAGACTAAGACAGATGGGGGGGTGGCGGGGGGAGGAAGCCCCCCCCCAAAAGAAAATGTGCTCAAGACACATTCTCTCCACTCTCAAAGGGACCCAGCTGTGGAGGGCAGGGCTGAGGGGCCTGTGCAGACCTGTGGATGGTTCATTCATTAATCCAGCCTGTGTGCTGAGTTGCTGCTACAGACCAGCACTTCCCAGGCCACTACAGTGGAAAAGACGCACGGAGAGTGTCAACACAAAGAGTTTCCTATCTGTTATTTGTGTGTGTGTGTGTGTGTGGTGGGGGGTACTGGGGGTTGAACCTAGGGGCATTCTACCTCCAAAGCTATACCCTCAGCCCTGTTATTTTATTTATTTTTTTATTTTGAAACAGGGTCTCAGTAAGTTGCTGAGACTGGCCTTGAATCTGTGATCCTCCGTCTCAGCCTCCCAAGTACTGGGATTGCAGGCACGGGCCACTGAGTACAAACATTGCTTCCTCTCTGATGGGAGCCATGCACAGCATTCAGCCTGGTGTTTGCCATCAATTGGGGTTAATATTTGGGAAGTGCCTCTCTGTTGACTATCCACGAACCTGAAGTTGAAGGTGGTCTGGGTGTGCACTGGGGACTCGCCAGGGGGAGTTCGGAGGTCGGCAGGATCTCTGAGTATGCCAAGTGGTATTATCAGAGAAGGCACTCTATGCACGGGGAGTCCTGGCTTGACATTGACATGACGTGCTAGCCTGTTCTTCTGAACATTGCGTCATGGCAGAATGCCCTAGGCAGGTCATCCTTGCCATACCCTCCCTATAAGGCAGGTTCTGTGGTGGTTCCTGTTTTACACAGGATTGCAGAGGTCGAACCGTGTGCCAGAGGCAGGTGGCTGAAAGGAGGAGAGCTGAGCTGCCACCAGGCAGTTTGGAGCCAGAGCCAGCCCATCCCAGGGAGCGGTCTAGCTGGCGGTAGGGGCCACCCCAACCAGGAACCACGGGTAGCTTGGTGGTCCCCAGGGGTGCATATTGGTGTTAGAGCCTTCGCAACTGTGAGTGCTTGGTTTTGCTACAAGACTCTGGAGGGGGGGATAGTGTCTATCAAACCTAGCACGTGGTCCTGAATTATCAGCAAAGCTGGGCAAATATATTGGTCCAAATTCCCCATCAGCTTGTCTCTATTGTGAGGAATGGAAGAATGCCTTAATTCTTTCAAGCGGTAGGAGAGAGATAATTATTGCTGTTTTATTTCTTCTGTACACAAAAGGGAAAGGAAGGCATTTGAAAGATTCTGAAAATAACTTGAGAAAGAAGTGCTTTTTGAACATAATTATTACACTGGTAAAATCACTCAGATTGAAGAAATTACTACTTTAAAAATAATTTCTGCAAAATAAATACCAATTCTCCGTCACAATATTTGGCAAGCACTCTCAGTAATTTTTATTGAGCTTCTTGATGAGGGAGATAAGGAAGTGCTATCACATCATGGATCAAATTACACTTAATGTTGAAATGCATTCGGTTCGCTTGGAAATTTCCAGAAAAAAATCTTGTAAGAGTGCTTTCCACTTTTTATCTTGAAGATCAAACATTTCCAAAAATCAGAGTGTGTATAGAGTTACAGAGTTTATTTTATAGTGGCAATAGTAAAAAGCAGCTGTTAATATTTTATGTACTTGGACATTTTGTGCACACGATTGCTAAAACAATTATTTTAGCCATACCGATGCCTATGTGTTAGGGTGATTTCTGAGTTTTCAGGCCGGGTGCCCATACTGCTTCCCTAGAGATGTGAGCCAATAATTTTACATAATTGTATGAAATAAATGTTTAGTACTACAGTGATTAATTTGTCCTGGGGTCCTTGGTAGTTAATGGCACACCCTTCTCAGTGACTCTCCTTCCCAGAGAAGGAGAATACGGAGGCTCCTCAAAAGATGGAGACTCAAACCACCAAACAGCCCAACTATACCACTACTTAGTATCCTTACAAAAGAATTTAAGTCAGTATACTATAGCGGTGTGTGCATATCCATCTTTATAGCAGCACAACCCAAAGTAGCCAAATTATGGAACCAACCTAGGGGTCCATCAACAGATGAATGGATAAAGAAAAGTGATAATATACACACAGTGGAGTTTTACTCAGCCATACGAACAAAATTAATGGCATTTGCAGGAAAATGGATGGCGCTAGAGCATATTAGGCTAGGTGAGATCGGCCAGGTGCTGAAGCCAAGGGTCCCATGTTTTCATCCGGATCCTATGACTTCTCTCATATGCAGGAGTTAAAGTAGAAACAGGAAAAATAAGGGCCTTTAGATAGGTGAAGAGAGAGACCGGCAGACTAGTGGAAGGGCATTGAAGGTGAGAAGGAAGGAGGGGGAAGGAGGCCTGAGGAAGGAAACCATTGAAATAATATTGTCAGCCGGGCGTGGGGCGTGGTGGCGCACACTTGTAATCCCAGGACTTGGGAGGCGGAGACCGGAGGATCCAGGTTCAAGGCCAGCCTCAGCTATCTAGTGAGGCCCTCCGCAACTTAGGGAGACTCTGTTTCAAAATAGAGAATTAAAAAAAATAGGGCTGGGGGTGTAGCTTGGAGGTAGAGTGCCCCTGGGTTCAATCCTCAGTACAGCAAAAAAAAAAAAAAAAAAAAAAAAATAGAAAGAATATTATGTGCATGTGTGAAGGCATCACTCCCAATATCTCGATGTACAAGGAGGAAGGAAGGGAGAAGGGGGATGGGATGCAGAAAGAGAAACACCAAGTGCCGCATGCATATGAGTTTGCATCACGTTGAGCCTTGTTACCATGCACAACTACACTGCACTAATAACAGCATAAAAATAGAAATACTAGGGAAGAAACTTACAGGAACTGAGTTTGTTCCAAGCTTACATTAATTCGATGCAACTGAATATTATAAGCCTTTAAAATGTAACTTTATAAGAATCACCAAAATACTGTATGAGTCATAATTTCTTTAGTGTCACGTTTTTGCGAGGGGACTGCGGTTCATCTTTCACAGACACCGCCCTTGCAACTCTTACTTGCTTGTGTCTGAGAATCTGTGCCTGGGGTGAGAGTTCTCCTCCTCCTCTTCCTCTCCTCCCCCTCTTCCTCTCCTCCCCCTCTTCCTCTCCTCCTCCTGCTGGTCGGAGATGCCTCCTGCATACAGAGGAGCTGAGAGCAGGGGCTACTGATCCCAGCCCTTCTGCTCGACTCCCCTGGATCCCTCTTATACTGTGAAACAATGGCTTCACCAACTGTAAGGATAAGCCCACAAAATTACATCAAGCTTAAGGACATTATCATAATTCACACATAAAACTAACCCAATGAAAAGGTGAACTCCACTAAATCGAATTAGGGTGATGATTTTATTAAGAGTTTGATGATTTTATTAAGAGTTCTGCTTAAAGGGGGATCCTGGCATCTGCCTTTTTATTAATAAGAGAGCTGGAGGTCTCTGGTTGACTATTCCTGAGAATCAGAGAAAAACAGAAGACTCCGGGAGTCCCTTCCTGCTGCACCCAACTCCAGGCCGCCTCCTCAGACTAATACTTTTTAAAGCACAAAATAAAATGCATATGATTTCATAGGAAAGCAATTAGGCTGAAGTACAGTTGTCACCCTTTTAAATTGTGATGAAATAAAATATGAAATAAGCTCTTTATTAGCACACCAAATAATCAAGTTTAGAGGCACAACCAAGAATTCTCCTAATGTGACAGTAACGGGCATCAATTAGCTTTCCAAATACCAACAGCAGCTGACATTCTTTTTAAAAACCTGGTATTTCTACCGACAGAGTCAAGGCACTGCTCATAGAGCTGTAGCTTGTTAACTTTGTCAACCGTAATTAAACTATGGGTTGAACTGCAGCTGGCAGTTAGTGGAAGTAAGGACTTCTCCAGTGATCCTAATTTATAAACCCTCGGGAGTGCATGAGCTCCAGGTGAGTTATTCCAGGTAGCACCTGGTCCTCAAGGGTGATGGCTACAATGGGGGAGGGATTTCAAAGCTTATTCTGCAGCTCTTGGCCAGAACCATTGGGAATGAGGCTTAGGAGCTCAGGGCGTGTCTGGGTTCTGCCGTGTTACTGTTGGGCGGGGTTGAAGTCTAATCCATAGATCAGAGGCAGAGGCAGTGTTTCAGTCCCCTTCTCCCCCGGCCCCAGCATGGTGACCACCTCTTTCAGCATAAAAGGAAGAAAGCATGAACCCCAGTGCACAGGGGAATTGAGACTCTCAAAAGAGATGACATGCACAAGTTCCTGGAAGAGGGGAGGTGGTCAACAGACGTTCTTTCATTTAAAGGAGTCAGATATTTGTTGAAATACACATGAAAGAAAAGTGTGTACATCCAGTTATGCAAAGAGATCGCTTTCTGCTAATATTTCACGGTGATTTGCACACCCATGAGGCTGAGATTCTTTCTGTATTTGACCCCGCAATTTTACAAACATTCCCAAGAAACTCAGGACAGCCTCCTTTTATCCTCTTGAAGCCTCTGCTTCTCCGTGTGGCCGCCGCACGTTGCGTTTGTTGGCTCTCCCGAGCATCATCAGGAGCTGATTTCCAATGATGGCCAGGCTCCTGTTAGTGTCCTACCCCAGATCGGTGGCTGGGCTTTTTCACCTGTTTAGCTTTGGTTTCTTCAAAGTATCATTTTATTAGTAGTATTTCTAAGTTAGTCTGGTTTTCTTTGCTGGTGTTTAGAAAGTTACACAGGAGAATCTTATTATTTAAAACACTGTAATCTTTAATTGCACGCAAATGTCAAATAATTGAATCATTTCTTCATTACAGAATAGTGTCCACTTGGAAACTCATTGGCCACCCTTTTGTTCTGAGGTGAAAAACTGGTTGCTAAATCAAATTAAAAATTTTTTAGGAAGTCATGGACTCTTAACAATTATTACAGGTTACGCAACATGCACTTAAATCATTTCAGTGTAGTTGAAAGGGAATTTCACCATGGCCCGTTCTAGTGTGCCCTTCTGGTTCTTTTAGGAAAGGCTCCTTCTCTGGTAGAATTCAAGAAAAACCTAGTTAACCTGTAAGAATTGTTGAAACAATTCATCAGAAACATCTGTGATATTATAGATGCTCTTCTGACAATTTGAGGCTCATCAGCAATGGATTACCAATGCCTGCCTGCTTCTTATTGCTCAGTTGTCTAGAGCCCTGGGGATTGGCCCAGGATCTAGGGTAGAACTTCGAGCACTGGATGGGAGATGAACTTCTGTCTCTAGGGTTATTTCTAAATCAGAAGACACCGCTGAGTAGAATCAGCATCCTCACCAGGACGGGGACTGGCACGCACCTCAACGGTCCTCCAGGACTTGTATGCTGTCTCTGTTGAACTCCTGAGGACATTCTCATACTTCAGCAATATCAACATATTGCTATCCACCCGTTTGGGGGCCTGGGCTGCGTTGCCGTAATTACTGCTTTATGTTTGGGGTGTTGTTTAGCATCAGAGTCATCAAATAGAAACAGCTCTAGCCAGCAGCTCAGACAATTTTCTCGCGTTTATGTATGCCTCCTTTTCATCCCTGTTAAACGCAGCATTTCACTGTCATCTGGTCTCTTTGCTGAAATCATTTCAGTCGCCCTATCCTGAGAAAAATCTAAATGGTCTTCAGTCCCCACCTTGGCTCCAGCCATGGTCTCCAGCTCTGAGACCCTTTGGAGGTCTCAGGGTCATGCCAGTATTCCCAGCTCCCCCAGAGGCCCCTTGCGGATCAGCCACAGGGCTCTCCCAAACCCTGCGGGCTCTGGGGCAGCCGTTCTCAAGCCCTGGACTCTGGCCCCTGCTGGGGGCTGGCGGGCTGGATAAACATATGCAAGGGACAAGGGTGGCCGTCGTTTAACCTTCTCAGGCCTGTTAGATGGTCTCGCATCATCTCCGTGACCAGAAAATGCTCAAGGAGTTCAGAACAGGGCCTTGGTCAGCACCCAAGCACAAAGGATACCCGCAGCCCAGAACCTAAAACCCACATGTGGAAGGCAGTGTGTGAAGAACTGTCCACGCGCTGCTCCAAGAGGCACCGATCTCCATCAAGAGGAGTCAGGATGCTGGGCCTGCAATCCAGGGGGCTGCAGAGCGAGACAGATGCCCCAGCCCGTCATTTGCATTCTAAAGAGCCTGCTCAACCATGCAGGGTTCTCTGCAAGTCCCAGAGTGGGAGGGCTCCTGGCACGAGGAGCAAGAGAGGCTGGCAACCACCATGAGGAACAAGCTCCCTAGGGCAACGTGACCCCACAAAAACACTGCTTCTCCAGCAGCCCCGGGCGCTGGCTTGCTCTCCTTCCTGCTTAGCGAGAATTTCCACGATGCATCTCTCCTCTCATCAGAGAGAAGATGGTCCATCCAGCAGGGTGGGGCAGAAGAGCTGCTCAGCCGACCTGAGCTACGGAAAGCCCACCACCCCTCGCTGAGCCTGCGTGCAGGCAGAGAGCTCATCCCTGCAGGACTGTCCCCATGGCATTCGATGACCGCGTCCACACTCTGCCATTAAATTAAGTTGCCCAGCTAGTCGTGGTGGCGCACACTTGTAATCCCAGTACTTGGGAGGCTGAGACAGGAGGATCCGGTTTCGCAGCCAGCCTCAGCTACTTTAATGAGGCCCTCCGCAACATGGTGAGACCCTGTTTCAAAATAAAGAATAAAAAATAGGACTGGGGGTGTAGCTTGGAGATAGCATGCCCCTGGGTTCAACCCCCCCCCAAAATATGGCTGGGGTGTAGCTCAGAGGTAGAATGCCCCTGGGTTCAATCCCCAGTATCACAAAAATAATAATAATAATAATAATAATAATAATAATAATAATAATAATTAAGTTGCCCAGGAAGGCCGAGGCAAATGTGAAGTGCTCCTCTGTAAGGAAATGATTCTGGCATTTCTAGCTCCAAAGCCACCTGCAAAAGTTCTGTTTGGTGATGTGTTTAGTCTTCAATGAAAAGAGTGTGGTAACTAGTGTTACACATCAAGCTCAATTTGAATGGACCATAAAAAGAAGGAAGGTGACCCCGCCTTTCAGTGGTATGTATCTCTAAGTCATCCATTTCTTTGCTAAATCATGTCATTTGCAGGGAAATGGATGGAACTGGAAAACATTGTTAAGGGAGATTAGTCAGTCAAAAAAGTAAAAAATCGTATGTTCTCCCAAATATGTGGATGCTAGGGAGAAAGTGGGTCATAAGAGGGACTCTAGATGAAGAAGGAAAAACCTTAGATGAGCAAAGAAGGTGACTTAACTGAAGGTGATGGGGGGGGCACCCTAATGTATGTGATGTACTTTCACAAACATGTCAAAATCAATCACTAAACTGAACCTGAGAAGGAGGGAGAGCGAGGGAGTGGGACGGGAATTGGGGAAGGGTTAAATGAGAGACATGTGCATGTATGCCTTTACCAGCTTGTACCTAACAAAGATGTATGATTACAATGCACCAATAAAAAAAAAATAATAAAATATTTCCTTTCCTTTGCTATATTTGTTATATTTTCTATCCTTTGCTATATTTGTTATATTTTCTATCCTTTGTTATATTTTCTATCACGGTCAAGGTCAGTATGTTGTACCATCTCAATTTTCTTCACCCCCTTCCAGTCTCTTTTATTTCCCTGAGTCTCTTTATAGTCTTTTAAATCCGTATGTCACAATACTTATAGATTGGCAGTGTTTTAGAAAATATTTTGGGATATTCTAGAAGCTTTTACTCTGGGATGGGGTGAATTCTCTGAAAGTGATATTTTGCAAACCTTGGAAGTGTACCACATTTTGAATGTGTGGTCCAGTGATTCTAAGGGAAACCGGGGGGGAAAGTGAGTTTGGGGCCAGCGGTGGATGGAGGTGTAAGACCTGCTTAGATAGGTGTGTGTCTGGTCCCCACACAGGCCTTGACAGGACAGGCTCAGAGACAGCGTGGCCTGGGCCACCCTCACTCCATCTGGCCTGGTGTGGACTGGAAAGTCGTTGGCTTGTGATGTATGAAACAGGGCCAGTCTCCCGCCCGCCCTGCCTGAGCACCTGAGACCGGGAGACTGCCCATTTCATATTATCTCCCAAAGCCCCAGTAGGCTTAATATTTGTGCTGTGATTTTATACCAGAGTTTCATTCCAGAATATTCTAAGGGTTCCTTTAAATATCTAGAGTCATGTCATTGAGCCAAGTTGGGGGAGGTAGACAGAGAAAACAAGGTTAACTTGGAAACCAAGGTTTCGGTGACGTGTATTGAACTGTGGTACCTTTGACTCTTTCTCCCCATCCAAAACAAATGTTCTTCTCAATACGGTATCTGTTGAAGTTCTGCTGTGTGAACCACACTACCAAAGACTGAAAATCTCACATTGGACAAAATTACAAACCCAAGGCAGCGGGGCAGCGAGATGCTGTCCCATAAACAGAAAAGAGAGGAGAACTCGCCCCCCGTGGCTTCCCAGGGAACCGCTCAGCCCACGCGCTTCGTTTCGTTCTATTCTGTCTGTTTAAGTTTCCGCAGGTCCTTATCAGAAGCAGCTGGCTCCCTGGTGTAGCAGCGTTCTTGGCCTCTCGGGCTGCATTTTCCAGTTAGAGAAGGGCTGGAATGGTATGTGGAGGTCAGAGAGAGGCCAAGGTAACCACTGCCTGCCACTGTCCCTCGTGGGGCTCAGGGCTGGCGACATCCTGGCACCTGTGAGTGGGGAAGGTGTGGCGAGAAAGGCCACCTTGCGCCCGGCTCCATTGGCGGGTACTACGGCATGCCTCAGGAACCCTCTGTAGGATGTTATATGCATCAATCCTCTCACTGCAACTACTATTTTCATTACTTTAATTTCAGGCACTATCATCGTTATCCTTAGCCTCCACTGATTACTAATTTGAGTAGGCTTAGAAATAAGTATATTATCTGTTATCCCAGTAATTATTAATAACGCCAACCCTCGATCCACGAGGTCCTTCAAAATCGGAGTCATCGGGATTGAGGGTGCGGCTCTGCAGGCTCTGCTCCTGCTGTTTTACCACTGACAGGGAGAGACAGGCATTGAGCTCTGGAAGGGCATCCATCCAGCTGCTGGGCTGCCAGGCTGCAACTAGTGGGCTGAGCAGATTGTCCCTCAGAGGCCTCATCAGTCGAGCAGGAGCAAGTTTTAAATTCTCATACCTAAGTGGGTGTGGTGGTGCACACATGCGACCCCAGGACTTAGGAAGCTGAGACCGGAGGATCGTAGGTTCGAGGCCAGCCTCGGCCACTTAGTGAGGCCCTCTGCAACTTAGTGAGACCCTGTTTCAAAATAAAGAATAAAAAGTAGGACTGGGGATGTAGTTCTGAGGTAGAATGCCCCTGGTTCAATCCCTAGTACCACACACACACAAAAAAAGGTACCTACATACCTAACTGGTTGTGGTGGCACACACCTATGATCCCAGTACTTAGGAAGCTGAGACAGGAGGATCTCAGGTTTGAGGCCAGTCTCAGCAACTTAGTGAGACTCTCAGCAACTTAGAGAGACCCTCTTTCAAAACAAAACAATAACAAAAATATAACGATGCCTGGAGGTGTAACTTAGAGGTAGAATGTCCCTGGGTTCAATGCTCAGTATGGCAAAAAAAAAAAAAAAAGAAAGAAAAAAAAAAAACAATGCCTAGAGGTATAGCTCAGAGGTAGAATCCCCCTGGGTTCAATCCCCAGTACCAAAAGTAAGTAAGTAAGCAGGTACGTCGATAGATGGATGGATGGATGGAGGGATGGATGGATGGATGGATGGATGAAATGTAACTGCCTGTTTAGTTTTCATAGACTCTTCCTGGACAGTCACCTTGTAATTTCAGAGCCAAGCAAAATGGCAGACAATAATGAGATGATTCTCGTAACAGTACTTTAATACTTTAATTTTCTATTAGAAATCTAGGAGATGAAAAAAAGAATTGCCACCCGGTCGCTTATCTCGGGATGCAATGGTTCTCCACCGTGATTTCCTGTCCCCGGCGCTGTGGACACTCCGCACCCCCACTGTCAGGACAGAGACTTCGAGCATGGCTCCCTGAGACACCTCACGGTGTCCCCACCCCTGTTCCTCCTGCCTGCCCCTCCCCCCGCCCAGGGTCTGACCAGCGCAGGGGGCCTGAAGAGGGGCCACGCACACCTGCGAGAACGAGGGAGGTCCAGTTTGCAGCGTCTTAGGAGCAGATCTTCACGTCCCTAATCCCTTCCAAATACTGCAGCAAGATTCCATCTCTTGTCCTTGGAAGGCCCAGCGGGCCGTCCTGGGAAGCCTCCCATCAGCTCTCGGTAGTGCACCTGCTCAGAACGCCGTCGGCACCCAAAGGTCTCCATGTCACCTCCGCCGATGAGGCTTCTGCCTTCCCTCTGCCCAGGCTCCGGCCGAGCCAGCACTCTCCTCCCGGTGCCCAAAGGGCTCTGCTTCCTGCCAGCGGGGCACCAAGTGCTTCCTGGAGGAGCTGAGCCCTGTCCCCACCCCTGGGGCTGGGTACTCCCAGAGAAGACAGGCAGTGTGGCTGCCGGCCAGGCCGGGGTGTGGGGACCTGGGGACACCCAGACCTTGCCCCCAGTGGACGCTCAACAGAGCGGGCTGTCAATGCCCTTGAAGCCCGGGAAGATCATGAGTCATCCAAGAGAGATTGAGGGTGTTGAGTCCATGGTAATTGCAGTGCAGGGAGCGTGGACGTTTTTAGCAACAAAGCAGTACTCAACCAAAGGGCGTTTTCTGGTTGACACTGAGTACCAAAGAATTTCACTCCCAGCCTCAGTGCGTTCCACGTGATCTGAATTTTCCGATTTCCCCTGAACATCAAATTTACTGGTCCTGGTGTTTTAGTAAATGAGAATTGGACTCATGGGGGTCTTGTTTGTAATCATGCACCCTTGAAGCAGCTTCATAGTGCTTTCCAGAAAATACAGCAGGAGGGACTTTGGTAGAGGATGCGCGTAGTCACGAGACTGGAAATGAAGGAGCTGCCCCGTCCTCCGCCTCCCGTGAGCGTGCTCCTCCTTGGTTTTTATTTCGTTGAGACATGTAGAAGAACTTCTCTGTACATATCTTTTGTTTTGCTTCTTTGTAGTCTTTCCTGATTGGAGACGTCTATGCTCTGGTGAATTCATTCTCTCCTCTCAAACTCTCTCTCTTTCTTTCTCTCTCTCTCTCTCTCTCTCTCTCTCTCTCTCTCTCTCTCTCTGTGTATCTTTCCCTCTCCCTCTCCATCTCTCTCTCCTCCTCTCTTCCACTCAGTTGTCCCTTTCCTTATCGGAGCCTCTCTTAGCCTGTACCATTATTATAATTATTATTATTTTATTATTTTCTTGGCGGTACTGGGGACTGAACCCAGGGGCATTCTACCCCCGAGCTCCATCTCCAGCCCTATTTTTTATACTTTATTTTGAAACAGGGGCTCACTAAGTTGCAGAGGGCCTCACTAACTAGCTGAGGCTGGCCGTGAACCTGCGAACCTCTCAGCCTCCCAAGTACTGGGATTGCAAATGTACATCACCATGCCCAGCTCCATTATTAATATTGAAGGGCTCCGGAAACAAAGAGCCACAGACAAGGTGACTTAAGGAACAGATACGGTCTCTCATGTCCCAGAGGCTGGAAGACTGGGGTGCAGATGTGGGCGGGTCCACCCTCCCCAGCACTCCCCTTAGCTTCTCTCCTGTGTCTGCACCCCGTCTTCCCTCTCGGCACCTCTGTGGCCTCCTCTTCTGCAAGGACTCCAGTCAGATAGGAGGATCGGGACCCACCTTAGGGACCTCACTGTAACTTAGTCACCCGGGCAGAGACCCTGTTTCCAGAGACAGCCGTATTCATCGTACGGATTTGGGGAGGCACCATTCACCCCATAACTCGGCCTCTTCCCAACACGAGTGAGTTGGGGCCACTCTTGTTGCCTCTCCCCACTTTTGTATCTTCAGTCTCCCCTGCCTGCTCCTGCCCTGGGGTCCCTGACCCCACCCCGGCCTCCTCCAGGGCCCGGCATTAGCGACCGGGCATCCCTCCCTGGAATCAGCCTCTTCTCCTGCAGCACCGACCTGTCCTCACCCAGGACGCTGGATTTTCCAGGCTTCTGTTTTCCTCATTGGGCCCAGAAACCCTTTCTCTGTTTACCTTTTTTTCAAATTGCCACAATTGCCTCTTTTACTTTCTTTTATTTTTTCATATTTATGCTTTATTTCCCGCTTAAGAATTTCTTGTTTTGTCTGCAGTGGCTTCTTTCCTGGCTCCCTCCTCCCACTTCCCCACTTTGTTTTGTTTTCTTTTTCTTTTTCAGTGCTGAAGCTCGAACCCAGGGCCTTGCCCATGCCAGGCAAGTGCTCTGCACTGAGCTGGATCCCCAGCCCTTCTCCTCACTCCTATGAAAGTCAGTGACCTCCTGGTGTCCATCGGCTGCACTCTCCCTGTTTCCCCTTAATTCCTGCGTGGATTATTCTTATTTGGGGGGTCTTTACCTTTTCACAGTCTCTCTCCATCTCCTCCTTCATCCCTATTCTTATGCTACTCTTCTGAACTTGTCCAGAGCGTTCTTTTCTTGATTTTCCTCCAGCCGCTGCTGACATCCGCATGCCCTCCCCTCGCCGCACAAGCCCCCTGCCACCTGTCTCTTCCCTCCAGTTACACATATTTCCTCTCCTCTAGTTGTAGGAAGCTGGTCCTCCCCTCCCCAGAGGCCCAGGAGGCTGGGTTAAGGGAGGCCCCTCCTGCCTCCATTTGGCCTGTAGACAAAGAGGGGGTTAACAAGTGTGTGGAAGGGCTGGGGTCCGGCAGGCAGTGTAGACATTCCGGTGGAACAAAGGAAAACAGAGCTGATGGGTGGGTCATCATCTCAAACAACCGCCTCGAGAGTCGGTGATCCTTGAAGGTAGCCAAGGTTAGCATTTCTGTGGTGAGGGTTTTTCATCCAATTGGTTTTTATAGCTAATCCACCCAAGTCGCTGCTTTTTATAATCCAGTTATTTTTATCATTTCAGAAGCCCTTGCCAACTTAGATGTATGGTGCTTTCTGAAACCCCCTCAGTTCTACTTTTATGGTAATGTTACCCATTTAATTTATGGCCACCTCAGAGAGCAGTTGGTAGCTGGTCGTTCTATTTATCGAACCGGTTGAGATAAGCGCCAAACAAGATTTGGGGTGGTACCAGACACTCACGAGGCTCACCAAGGGGAACAGTGTCGTTCAACCATTTGCGCTTTGTGTGCAATCTTACATTACTCGAAAGTAGAGAAACGCATTAAAGTACATCCAAATACCACCACCAGTGTGCCACCAAGACCCGAGAACAGGACGGGAAAGACCTTCGTTATGCGCCTGGGCAGAGACAGACAGAATTCACTCCCACGCTCACCCCTCCACCGTTCATCTGGTCCATGTTCTTCTTGTTTGACAAGTCTCCCATTCCTTGCCTTCTCGGGACTTCGGATTCTGCAGGAACAAGGTAGACGTGGTTCCATCCACCCGCACCCACAGAGGGTAGAAAGCCGCCTGAGCCCTGGTCTCCATGGTGACCAGGTTATTTCCTGTGTCCCACTGCTGGGTAGAAGCCAAGAGACTTGCCTTCCATGCTCAGTCGCTAAGGCTCACCAACCCCAGATGGTTGGGAGTGAAGAGATTCTCCATACACTTCACAAATACCATAATCTATCAAAGTAGCATCAGGGCAGGCCCTGATGGATATGATAAATAGATGATACATATGTAAATATGATATATATATATATATTAGTATATATTATCTTTAAGAACTTGGAGATATAGCCCCAAGAATTTTTTTTTTTTCTAAATGGAAATACAAGCCGGGTGTGGTGGTGCACACTTGTAATCCCAGTACTTGGGGAGGTTGAGAAAGGAGGATCTGGGTTCACAGCCAGCCTCAGCTACTTAGTGAGGCTCTCTGCAACTTAGTGGGACCCCGTTTCAAAATAAAGAATAAAAAATAGGACTGGGGGTGTAGCTCGGAGGTAGAATGCCCCTGGATTCAATCCCCAGTATCACAAATATATATGTGTGTGTGTGTGTGTGTGTGTGTGTGTGTGTGTGTGTGTAAAGTATTTATCTAATTTTTTTATTCAAACAGTAGACATTTAGATATTTACATCTAAATTTCAGGCTGACCTCCCAGATTTTGATACTAATGTAATTAAAATAATCTGTAGCGTCGTTTCTTCCTATAAATGCCTTTAAGCCCAAAAGTCAATTAAATGAAAAATAACGTAAGTGAAGTTTCTCTGTTGCTGCTGACTTTGATCTGCCCTCGAGATGATAACAAGTTAATAGAGCAGTAGATTGCTCCAATTTGGCTCAATTTAACAGATACTGTTGTGTTGGAATCAAATGCCCTTCTGCAATGAGAGGGAACACGGGAGGTGTTGTGCGGCAGGTCCCGAGCAGGACCCTCCTTGCCGTGGTCCGCAGGATGGTTCCCCAAGAGCACAGAGGAAATGAGCCAGCGTCCAGGGCCGAGCTGCACTTCTGGGTGTGTGGACTGGCACTGAGCGCAGAACACTAGAGACAGAGCGTAGCATTCTGGCTTGACCTCTGGTGCCCCTCAGAAGAGCTGTCCTTCCCGGGGGCAATTCTAGGGAGGTCCTCGGTCCACTTCCAATTGGTCCCCTGCCGTCCAGGCCAGCAATGAACCTAATACGTAGTTTAATTACAGCTGGCATCACCATCATCATTACTTTACAATTCTTGCCATGCCTACCATTGCTTCGGAATTTCATGGAGGACTGGGAGAAGCAGACTGTGTGATCATTATAATGGCGTATGTTATATCGCCTAGCACCTACAGCTCTTAAGAGGTTTTTCTGAATATAGGAAACACGACATGCTTATTGCAGAAAGTTTTTGCAGTACCAGAGGTACAAGGCAGAGAAAGAAAAGTTCCAGGATTCCACCTTCAGGGATAATGACTCTTGCTCTACACATGTGTACACACATGCACACACATACGTGCACGCACACACACACTTAGGCGAGTTTAAACAATATTTTTTCGGCAATGGTATTATGCTCTTCATGATGGTCTGAAGCATGCATATCTTTCTGCACAAGAAAACTGGCCATCTTCCCGGTCAGATAACTCTTTTTAAAAGTCTGGGACACCCCTGGGCGGGGGGGCGGGGGGGGGGACAGGGTGGGGTGCCGTGCGTGACTAAGCCCGGGAACAGTTAGGAGCCTCCAGTTCCTCCCTGCTGTCGGTAGCCTACATGACACTCTTGAACCTCTCTTGCCATAAAAGAAACCCCAGAAGTAGGGTTTGAAGGGCAGGGCACGCCACACATTGACTGGACATAGAATGTCAAATTGCCCTCCGGAAAGCTCACCCCTGGTTAGCTTCAACAACCTGGGACCAGACACCCCCAAGCCTCTCTACCCTGCAGATCATGGAATTTTTCCTAATCTCACTGGTAAACATCTTGGTTTTTTTAACTTACATAAATTTTCTTTTATTGAGGCTTAGCATCTTTCAGGAGGTCAGGATTTTTCCTTGTTTAAGGGTTTTTTGGAGGGTGAGGTGAGTCGACCACTTGAATTTCATATTTTGCTCTCCACTTATTTTTAATTTGATTGGTTTTTGTCATTGGATTATGTTTAGGAGTGTTTTCTGTCAAGTTGATTCCCAGGTCTCTGCATTAATTATCTATTGCTGTGTAACAAATTGCCCCCAAACGAACAGATTTCAAATATCACACATGATCTCACAGTTCCCGTGGCCGCGTGGCTGGGCGCCTCTGGCTCTGCGTCCCCATCAGGAAGCCGTGGTGGAACTTCAGGCTAGGGCTGCTGGCACATCCAAAGTCTGAGATGAGCTCAAACCTGCACAGAACCAAGGCTCCAAGATCACTCAGGGTGGTGGTGAGCAGCACCCGGTTCCTGGGTGCTCAGTCCCTTGAGCATGGCGTCTCCTTGGGGCAGTTCACAACATCCTCAGCAGAAGCTGGTGAGACAACAAGATGACACCAGTCAAAAGCCCTGGTCCTAGCCAGACGTGGTGGCGCACGCTTGTAATCCCAGCATTTGGGAGGCTGAGACAGGAGGATCCAGGTTCTCGGCCAGCCTCAGCTACTTAGTGCGGCCCTCTGCAACTTAGTGAGACCCTGTTTCAAAATAAAGAATAAAAAATAGGACTGGGGGTATAGCTCAGAGGTAGAGTGCCCCTGAGTTCTATCCCCAGTACTGCAAAAAAAAAAAAAAAAAAAAAAAAAAAAAAAAAAAAAAAGCCCTGCTCCTTCCTTAGCTTCATCTCAGACAGGACCTCTGATCTGTCCTGCCCTCTTGTCGCACAGAAGCAAGCCGCAGGGCCTGGCCGCTGGGGCCTGAATGCTGAAGTCAGGGGTCCTTGGGGACACCTCAGAGGTGCTCACACAGGTCACATAGTACTTGTCCATTAGTGACCCAAGGCTTGTTTTCATTACATTTTCTAACCTGCTATTATTAACATACAGGAATACTGCTAAATATTCATAATGCATAATACATTTCTGTGTATATATGTATCAATTTAATAATTGGTTTAATTAATCAAACCAGTATACTGCCTATTAATTAAACTATCAACTGAACTAATTATTAACATGTTAATTAAACCAATTATTAAGATATTAATTTTCTTCCAACTTTTACATTTTATCTAAGGTACAGATTGGTGAATGACAGAGGACCCTTCTTGCCCAGGGGACCCCACTCTGTTGACAGACCATCCTTAAGTGTACTGGGAACCTCGTGAAGCGCGCGACGTCATCTCTGCGCATGCGCGTGGTTGGCTGTCATGGGCGGCACTGTGCTCTGGGCCTCCCTCTCGATCTTAAGCACCCAGAACTCGGTCCCGTGGGCAGCGCTCTCTCTATTATTCGCCTGACTGGCGATCCCACTGTGCGCAGCCTCTGCCCGAGAGAGAAGCCCCAGCATCCTGTGCATTCTTCCGTTGTCACGAACAGGTGTTCTTGGGCGCCTCCATGCCAGCTTCCCTGGGGCTGGCGTGCAGGGGTGAGCGCCCTGCTGCCTCTGGCCGAGCATGCTGATCTTCTCTAGGGATGGCCAGAGACTCTTTCACGGGCCATCCTCGCCCTGCCTCTCGACAGCTGGCGACAGCCTCCTTTCAAAGGCCCTCGGTGCCATCTTACCTGTGCCCTCTGCTCCTGGTAAATCTGATATCACGCCAGACCTTTGTCAGCGATTCAGATTCTCTCTCATTCAGTCAGCCCTCCCTTGCTTTAGGTCAGCTTTTCTGGCTGTCTTGCTTTTTCCTGCCGATGTTCAGGAATTCTTTCTGCTTTCCAGATCTTAATTCATTGCTTTGGACATTGCCAGTATCTTCTCTTATTGTTTTTTCTCTCTCCTTTCTTCCTTGTCTTTTTGTTGTTGTTTTCCTTTTTGCGGTACTAGGGATTGAACTCAGGGGCATTCTACTCCAAGCTACACTCCCAGCCCTATTTTTTATTCTTTATTTTGAAACAGGGTCTCACTAAGTTGCGGAGGGCCTCACTAGGTAGCAGAGGCTGGCCTCGAACTCGGATCTTCCTGTCTCAGCCTCCCAAATGCCAAGATTACAAGCATGCACCACCATGCCCGGCTCTTCCTTGTCTTTTCATGAAAGAAACAAACTCACTATATTGGCAGTAGCTACCTTCGTCCATCTTTCCAGAGTGCAGGCACCTTCCCTGTCACACTGTCACAAGCTGTCACCTTGGTCTTCTTGCATTGGCTTCGGGACTCTGCCTTCAGTGTTCTGGGTCCCTCCCCTTAGGTCCCCTCTCTGCATGGTGGCAGGTAGGACCCAGCCTCACTTCTGTCCACGTGGTGAGCAGCTCTCCCTGACCCTGACCACTGAACCACCCAGCCCTGCCCATTGCTGTGTGCGCTAATGTGTTTATCTCGTACTGTCCCACAGAACGATTCTCCCATCTCTTCTACCTTCCTTCTCCTATATAAGCATCCCGCTGTCTTTAGGATATGCCCCCTCCCCCGAGTTCAAACATCAAGGGGGCCAAGACCCTCCTCTCTGCTCTTCCTTTTCAAAAATCATCTTAGCTTTTTGTACATCATGAAAAGATTTTTGAGTGTTTGTCAAGAATTGTACTCAGGCAGTGAAGTCGAGTTTCCAAAGTGAGCAGCCCTGAGATTTCTGGCTCAGCCCTGGGGTCTCTGCATTTCAGCGTTTCAGTGCGGAGTCTAATCCAGGCTGGGTCTTCCTGCCTCATGGAGCCCCAGGCTGGAGCACTTAGCCTCCAAGCTCACCACACTAGGGACTGAGAGCAGCAAGCACAGAAGCTGTTACCCACCTGCACGCAACTCACTTCTGCCCACGCTACCCAGTCGGGACCGGCCCTGTGGCCACAGTCTGATTGCAAAGGAAGCAGGAATGTGGGAAACACATGCCTAAGTTGTGCAGCAGGAATTCTCTGTATCAGATCAAGGTCCCCCCAAATAGCTGGGCCATTAGGATTTTTCTGTGTAGGCAATTCCATCTTCTACAAATAACAAAGTTAGCATGATATTGCATTTCGGTGATGCAAGAAATATCCCCAATAATGCTAGAAGCAGGCAAGCGAGGCCAGGAGGAAGCTGACCATTTTTTGCCACTGGAAACATGGAGATTGGCTAGAGTTGATTTTTGTTATCTTTGAATCTTAACTCGAGCCAATGTAAATATCACAATCACAAAGCCAAGAAAATTAATTTCTTGGGCCAGTGTACAGAATACACCTGGGATTAACTTTTCCATTACCTGCAAAGGGCAGTTCTGGTGATTTATGTTTTGACTCCTTTGGACATCTAAGTTAGCGCTCCCCTCCACAGTAGAACCTCCACAGAACTGTCGGCAGCAAAACATTAACATCATGCTGCATAAGTACTTTCAGCAAAATTCAAGGATTTTACTTTGAAACTCTGGTTTTCTGAAAATGTTTACCTTACATCTCAGTCAACATTCTCATTGCTACAATCCAAGACAACAAACCACACAACTCAGAGGAAGGAAGATTTATTTACTCACAGTTTCTTGGAGATTTCGGAGCTTCAGTCCATGTCAGACCGGGCTACATCTATGGAGCTCTGGGCGTGGTGGGGGGGAAGCAGAAAGAGAGAGAGAGAGACAGAGACAGAGAGAGACAGACAGACAGACAGAGAGAGAGAGACAGAGAAAAGGAAAACAAGAGCTCTGCTCTCACATCTTGGAGCCCAGGAACAAGAGAGCCAGCAATGAGGGTGACTCAAAGACACAAGCACAGTCCCTGAGGCGACACCCCAGGGACCCGCCCTCCCCAGCCACACCCCTCCTGCCTAGGTTACAGCCCAGTAAATCCACTACACTGATGAGATTACAGCCCTCGTGACTTGATCACGTCAAGTAAATACTAATACATGACTTCTTCAGGGCTCAAACTGTATCTAAGCATGGCACCTTATTAAAGACACTAATTGGGAAGCTGCGGTCAGAAGGTGCATGCTGGCTGGAGTTTTGAGCCTGTGAGGCTGAAGGGACATAGACCTGTACATGTGGCACCTCATGGTCCAGCCCAAGGCTGGCTCTATCATTGTTCGTGACATCCTCTAGATTACCTCGCCAGCTGTGTCATGGGGCCTGCAGATCAGGAGTGACCGTTCCAGGACATCCGTCATCTGTTGTTCTTATACCTGCTGGGTGCTGGGTGTATAGCTGTGCGTGGCCTGCGACGAACACCTGAGTCCCCAAATAATGAGTGAAGAGTTCATGGCGATACATGCTTAAGAAGTGCTTATGAGCTGGGCGAGGTGGCACACACTTGTAATTCCAGTACTTAGGAGGCTGAGACCGGAGGATCTGGGTTCGCTGCCAGCCTCAACTACTTACTGAGACCCTCTGTAACTTAGTGAGACCCTGTTTCAAAAATAAAGATTAAAAAATAGGGCTGGGGTGTAGCTCGGAGGTAGAATGCCACTGGGTTCAATCTTCAGTACCGAAAAAAAAAAAAAGAATTGCTTATGAGCAGAGACTCCGGGACCCAACAGAATTCAGGTTCCAGCTCCAATACATACCAGCTGCATGACCTTGTGCCTCAGTTTCCTTGTCATGAGGAGCGGTCATGAAAGTCTCTCCCTGGAGAAGATTGAGGGCTTTCATGCCTGTAAAGTCCTCAGAGCAAAGAACTACTTTACCTGTATCATATTACATAGTTTCAAGCATTGCTTGAAGATTTTGAGTGACACATGCAAAAATCACTGATTGAACTTTTTTTTCCCCTACTTATTATAATTCTTACTCAAAAAGCAAATACTCACCAGGCACAGTCTCACATGCTGTAAACCCCAGTATGTGGGAGGCTGAGACAGGAGGATTGCAGGTTCGAGACCAGCCTCAGCTGCTTTTCAAGACCCTCAGAAATTTAGCAAGAGCCTATTTCAAAATAAAAAATAAATAAAAAGGGCTGAGGGTATTGCTCAGAGGTAGTATGCCTCTGGGTTCAATCCCTAATACCAAATAATTAATAATAATAACAATAATGATACAGGAAATCCCCTTATATGTTTCACCCTTACACAAAGGTTTAAAATCAATTGTGACACCCTTATACAAACTGAAGAATTAAAATCAGAACACCTCCCAAAGTAATAACCTAAAAGTAATAATAGCCAGCCCAGTTGCTTATAGGAAGTCTCTTTCTAATTTTATTAGGTCAAACCAAATCAGTCCCTCAGTTTTCTAAGCTTTTTAACCAGAGACAAAAAATTTGAATTGAAAAGAAGCTCCCTAGCTCTGTTACACTCCGAAGACTATTCTATGGGAACAGAACACCAGATTTTCCACGAAGGCCCCCAACTCGTTTTGATAGCACTGAGCTATCCCATGCTGTATCTCTGCCCTGCGTCTCATGGCGAACGTAGAACACGTGTGTGCCGGGGTCACTTACACCAGGATCCTCACCCTACAACCCAGCAAATCCAGAGGCAAAGCGTGGGCTGACAGGTGTCGCTCTGACGCGGTTCAAAGCCTTTCCCTGTAGCTCGTTGTTCATAGAACACTGCAGCGTGGGCTCTTGGGTAAGCAGAGGGGGTGTGTGCGGTGGGGGGGGGGACAAGGGAGGAAGGGAGGAGTCAGCTAGAGGGAGCAGAGCAGGATGACGGGAGCATCGCATCGTGGAGCTACGAGCTGATAATCTCCCAGAAATAAATGGTGCAGGACCATGACCTCTCATCCTCCGCTCTTGCTTCCCGCACAAATAGGGGGACATGGAAGGTTTATGTAGGGAAGTGGGGGTATAGCCTAAGGGAAGGCCATGATAAAGGGGTTACATGCCAGATAAGAGAGGCCCGGAGTGGAAAACCCGCAGCGTGGTCTTCCACGCCGTGACCTTGATGCCGTGGGGAACTTCCCCTTCATGCCTGTGCACCCGGGGAGGGCGCTGTCTCTGCAAGCCACAGCCTAGTGCGTCTGCTCCGTGCTGTTTCTGCCCTCTTGGGAACTTTCCCCTTGCTGCCTAAGTGAAAGTGGGGGGCAGAGGGGGGATCTAAGGTGCCACCACTGTCGCTGCAGAGGCCTGCCGTCTTTGGGTAAGGAAGTTCAGCCTCCTGGTATCACTGCAGATTCCTAATCACAGTAGAACGGGGAGCGCCATATTTTATTTCATTTATTTTACTTTTTAGTGTGTGGAGGAGGGGTGGGATACTGGGGATTGGACCCAGGGGCATTCTACTTCTGATCTACACCCCCAGCCCTATGGATTTTCTTTTTCTTTTTTTTTTGTGGTATTGGGAATGGAACCCATGGGGCATTCGACCTCTGAGCTATATCCCCAGCTCTACATTTTATTTTATTTTACTATATTTTATTTTATTTTTTGAAATGGGGTCTCACTATGTTGCTGAGGGCCTCACTAAGTTGCCGAGGTTGATCTCGAACCTGAGATCCTCCTGTCTCAGCCTCCTACGTACTGGGATTACAGGCATGCACCACCGCATCCAGCTTTATTTTTTTATTTTGAAGCAGCGTTTCACTAAGATACTACATACATGCAGGCCTCTAACCTGTGATCCTCCTGTCTCAGCCTCCCAAATACTGGGATTACAGGCATGCACCACTGCACCCCAGCTCCTATATTTTCTTTTTTTTTTTTTTTTTTTTTTTTGCGGTACTGGGGATTGAACTCAGGGGCACTCTACCTCTGAGCTATACCCCAGCCCTATTTTTTATTCTTTATTTTGAAAGAGGGTCTCACTAAGTTGCGGAGTGCCTCACTAGTTAGCTGAGGCTGGCCAAGAACCCAGATTCTCCAGTTTCAGCCTCCCAAATGCTGGGATTACAATCCCGTATTTTCTTGCCCTAAGGACTTGCTCAGTTTCACCTCAGGTTCATCCCAGCCTTGCCCTGACCTACCCATTTCTACCTAGCAGCCTAACAGTGTCACTATAGTCATGGAAGGGACACTATAGCTGGTTGAGGTGTGACCTGTAGGAACGGAGAGGGTCAGACAACCAAGAACCAGGGAGCGGCTGGCCCAGAGAGGTCTCAGAGCCGACCCCTGCTGCTGCATCTCACCCCCAGCCTGTCAGAACAGGCTTGAGGAAATACACTTATGCCTTAAAAAGTGCGCTAAGGTGTGTGTGTATGCCTCTACCAGCGTGTACCTCACAAAGATGTATGATTACAACGCACCAATAAAATAAAATAAAGTACACTAGGATTGCTGTATTAAGCACACCACACCCATAGAAACGGCTCAGAACGCTTTGGGGTTCTTCAAATCAGGGTGGTGAGCACCTGCTTAGTTAGCGGATGAGTATCTGGAGCCACAGGCGGTTGGGACCTCTCGGCAAGAGGTGAGGGAGCCATTATTTTTACACAGAGCGGATGCTTCCTTTGCAACCCCAGTCCGGGCACCTCATTAGCACCTCATTAGCAGCTTCTGCACCAAACAGTCAAATGATGCGCCCGGGGCAAATGCACCCAGCCAGCATGCTTCCAGATTTTCGCAGGATGTTCGGTTATTAAAAGTTTTCAGTACGTAAAGGTCTAATTTCCCTACGGGAGAAGTGTTTGGGGGTTTGCCTTCGGTTCCGGGAGTTGCTGTGTCGCCGCTCCCCCGGTAGGAAGCTGTGAGTGGGCGGTGCGTGCAGGCTCCTCAGGGAAAAGGGGTGCTGAAGCCACGCAGGGGAACTGGAAGGGCCACGAGAAGTATTCCTCGAGTGGACAGCGCATTCCTCAAGTGGGCAGCACACTGGGGCACTTAGAACAGAGCGTCGGTAAAAGCCCCGCAGAAGCAGCAAAGTTTCACGCGTGCAGAACGAGTCTGCCCCAACACCTGCCGGTTCCGCCCTCCTGTGGGCGTCTTCAGCCCCACCGCTGGTGTGGCCCACTTGCTAATTTGCTTCCTGAGGAGGAAATCCTCGTTGAGCTCTCTAATAGTAAGCCGAAAGGGGTCTTCACTGGACCCTCGTTGCCATCAGCAAGGACAGGAGGGGCCCCTCTTGGGATAGAGAGGGTGGAAATATCCCCCCTCTTTGGAATCTAGTGACCCCCAACTCCAGGGACAACAAATTCCCCCCCCCACTGCAGCATCCCAGGGAAAACTCACCCCTGAACCCCGGGACCAGTGATGGGCATCGTTGATAAAGGTCCTTGGTCACATGAGGCTGCCCCACCTCCTGAGGGGCTAGGGCACCCTAGAGGCCAAGGACAGGAGGTCTGGGAGACCCTCCACCCACCCCACACCCTCACAAGCACCCACAGCCCTCTGGAGGGGCAGCGATGACTTGAAGACGGTCCCGGACTGACCAAGCACCTGTCCACCTTCGCCTGCCCAGCAGGCCCCAGCAGACCTCAGGTACTGATCTCCACCTCGCCTGTGTGCCCCTCTGCGTCACGCTGACGTAGCAGGGCCACCATCTTAGACCTGCTGTGGGTTCAGTCATGACAAGGATTCTCAGCAAGTGGCCCCCAAACCCAGGCCCTCCTGCCGGAGTCGACCTGGGAAGGTTTTTTGCACATGTGGCAGGGGGAGATGGCACTCTCTGGAAGTCACCCTGTGTCCCCTGCCAGAGGGCTGGAGCTGGAGGCCCTGCTGATCCCCACTCTTGCCCCCAAATCCACGGGGCGGGAGCCCACCAGCAGACTCTTGGTGACACTGCAGACTTTAGAGACGTGATTGGCCGGAAGTTGGTTTGGCTTTGTGCAAAATAGGGGGCTCAAAAGAGGGACTCTTAGGGCAGAAAGTGGGGGGCAGAGCCTCAGCCCTTTAGACACAGCATGGGTAGACCTGGCGCAAGTGTCCGGCAGGAGGAGGTGGGTGAGTAAAACTGGCACGTGGGTGGACGACGAGGCCGAAGTGTGGATGCCAAGCATCCCTGCACGTGGTCTGCGTGAGCCAAAGACCACGTGGACCAGTGATGGAATCCGCCTGGCTCTGCGGAAACACCTCAGGCGTGCAGGACTCTGCTCGGAGGCTTCCTCTGCACCCCGTCTCTACCAGATGTCTCAAGCAGAAAAAAAAGAAAAGAACCAAACTCAGGACACACCTGCTCTGAGCCCCAGAAACCATCCCCCTGAAGCCAGGTCGACTGATGCTCAGCAGCTATGTGGGCGCCCCTGGTGGGCAGAAATTAAATTGCACTTTATGAGCACGGTTCCTTAAAAAAAAAAAAACCCAGTGAAGTAAAGGAGGTGAAGCAAATAATCCATGTAAAGTCTTTGCAGCAAAAGCAGACTGTTCTAAAAAGATCATATATATTTTATTTTATACCATTTGTGCCCAGCTCATAACGCTTTTGCACTCGAATCTTTGCAGAGAATGTATCTCCAAACTTCAGCCGCTTGCAACAAGCTCATCAGCTTTATTTATTTAGTGCTGCAGAAGTTGTTTCTGCATTTGAAAACTCCTGTGCTGCGGAAGGCGAAGAGAGCTTTCTCTTGTCGTGACAAGTCCCTGTTGCTCGGGAGAGAGGGAAGCTGTGAAATGTCACCCTCAAGTGCAAAGACGGACACGCTCCCTGGAGCCAGAGACTCTCTCTCTCTCTGGAGGGAAAGCACCAGGCATCTGTCACCCCGGCTGGGCTGCCTGGGAAAATCTTGCATTCTCTCTCAGTGCCGTTTCTCCAAAACAACCAGGTTTGCAGCTATGTTCAAACTCATGAAGCGCCTGCCCACAGGAGCGGACAGCAGAATGTGGCCATCCTCTGTCCTGACAGGTTCCCCGGCACTCTTTCCTGTCACGTCCTTGAACGTGCTCATGGTCTCCTTCATCTCTGTGGGGTTTCTCCCCATAGAGGTTATCATAACTGTGATCTGTGCCAAGAGAACTGAACGGTGGGCGCCAGGAAATGAGGGAGCATCTCCACTGCCCGATGGCGGACGGCAGTCCAACCAACCGCAAATCTCAGCCAGAGCAGGGATTAGGGTTGCGAGCCATCATCTCCCAAGCAGGAGGAGAGGCCCTGGTCAACCTAGATGCCTTCTGTCTGGAAACTGGTAGAAGGCAGGAAATGAGGAGGGGTAACTTTGAGCAGCGCATCTCGTTGCCCTGGCAACCATCTTCTGCCTGTGCTTCCCCAGGATGCCAGTGCATCCTTCTGATCTTTGACATGCAGCATCAGTGGGGCCCATAATCCCTCCCCTAAACCTAGGCGGCATGGACAGACGGAAGGGCCTGGGGGTCATGGACTGGCAGCCAGTGAGTGGCCGTAGGCTGGAGTGAGCAGAACTGTCCCCCCATCTTCCCCCCGAACAAGCGGGTGGTAGTGAAGGAAGCCGCCAAGGATGGGTAACTGGAAAATGAGGGGTTATGGGGGGGACGCCTGATTCCACTTCCTTTTCTAAATGTGTTCCAAGAGCCGGGCGTGGTGGCGCACGCTCGTAATCTCAGGACCTGGGAGGCTGAGACAGGAGGATTGCATGCAGGTTCTCGGCCAGCCTTGGCTACTTAGTAAGGCCCTCTGCAACTTAGTGAGACCCTGTTTCAAAATAAAGGATTGAAAAATAGGGCTGGGGGTGTAGCTCAGAGGTAGAATGCCCCTGGGTTCAATCCCCAGTACTGAAAAAAAAAAAAAAATGTGTTCTGAGAAGAAGGAAAAATGCAGGAGGAGCTCGTGGGTAGGAAAGCGGGTGGCCCAGATTCTGAGCCAGGGCATCAGGTTAGCTAGGAAAACACCATCACTTCTTGAAAAATCACTCCCGGAGCAGAGGATAGAGCGGGGCCATCTTCAGTCCTGGGGACTTGGGTAAGTGCTGGCTTGCTGAGGCCGGCAGAGTTGGCGTTGCCTTAATGGAGTGAAGAGCTTAAGTAAACGCAGAGGAACCCTGTCTCATGAGTCTGAGAAGACAGCAGGGGTGCGCTCAGGAGGATGTTTCCAGAACCCTCCGTGTATGCAGGTAGAATTGTCTCCAAAGGAGAAAACACAGATGGATGAAGTGTTTCCTGATGAATAATGTTTTAGCCTTGAAAACAAAACACGTGTCCTTGGGTAGGCCCGAAAAAAGCAGCCTCTTTTTGCATGCTGGGCCTCCAAAAAATAAAAATTTAAAAATTAAAAAAAAAGACACAGATTGCCCCTCCTCTCAGGACGGGGACCCTGAGCGAACGGCGCCTCACAGAAGGGTGCACCTGTACAGGCCAGGAAACCAGCCCAGAAGCACACGGAGCCCCACACGTGGTAGGGGGGATCCCAGAAGCCAGAAAAGGCAGAGGCAAGACCCTGGGAACCTCGAGGTTTACACAGACGAGAAAATGGTGGCGTGCAAGCCTGGAACTCGGTGTGGGAAAGGGGGGGATAGAGGGAATTCCCTGGGGAAGGAAAGCCCTGGGGGGCAGCGGGCTGACTGCAGCATGCTCCTCCTCTCGGCTGACCTGGTCTTGAGTTGGGGAGCACGGCCTTCAAAGAGGCAGAGGTCCCGGCCTTGGAATCCCGACTCTCAGCCACAATGGGCCGTGTGGCTTCAAGTACCTTAGTGATCTGTGACTCGGTGCCCTCCTCTGTAAAAGAGGACCCTCGAGAGCCAAGGGTTCCCTGGGGTGTTCAGGGGAGGGTTTGTCCTGTGAAACCCGCAGTGCTGGCGCATGGCGAACCACTTCTGCCTTTGGTGAGCGTCTTGATGCCACTCGGCCGTCTTGGGGTACACGAGGAGGAAGCCCCCCTGGGACCTGGTCGCTCAAGCAAAAATGCTAGTGGAATTAACTTGCATCGAGTGCTAGTGGAATTACGTTAAAGTATTAGTGGAATCTCCAGGAAATAATTTCGAAATGGCCATCTGCCGTCATTTACATTTTTAGCAAAAAAAAAAAAAAAAAAAGTTCCTTCTTCCTTGCTTCCTCCAGGAAAACGGCATCTGTTTCAACAAAGCAAGTTTGACAGTTGCTCGAACTTTCCCTCAAATGTGGAGGGAAGGGGTGCTTCTGTTTTGTGAACTGTGCCCTTGCTGCTGCCGATGCTTGGGAACTTTTAATGATAATACTACGAAAACCAGCTTCATTTTAACTTCTGATGAGCAGTATCAGAATTTAGCCAGAATCCATGCTGGTGTGGTCATCCTGAGAGGTTTCATAGGTACACACATTGCCTAATAGTTGGGAAAATATTTTAGAGATTGTAATAGTGAACCTCTGGTTGCATAAAAGTTCTCCATGGAAAGTTCTAGAATGTTCTGCCGAGGAACATTTGGCTTTGTATCCTGGACATTATACTCTTACTTTGCTCTGAAGATAATCAGTGTCCCACAGAAGCTGGCTCCTGATCCTAGCAGTGGGGAGCGCTTGGATCTGCCTACTGCATTCACTCATTCCTTCACTCATTCATTCATTCCATGAAGAAGCCTTCACCCCCTCAGGCTGGCCAGGGGCAAAGCCCTGGGCATTTTGTTTTCCTGGAATCTCCAGCAGCCTACCCGAGGCCTGCCGGGAAGCAGGTGCCCACTCAGTCTTTGGAGACTCCAGACCGCTGTCTCTTTGAACTTGCTCGTGACTAAGCTACCCTGTTTCAGAGAACCAGATTTGTGTTCAGTGTGCAGAAATTGCCAACAGGGGAGTGCAGGAAGAGTTCTCAAAGCTTTGATACTACTGTACCTCAAGCTCCCGTCACTTCTAGTCAGCCACTGTCTCCCTGCTCCCCGCCCAGTAGGGCTGACGGCGGGTAACTGGGGGGACCTCGGACAGGAGTCCCCGCTCACCACCACAGCTCCCCCTGTGAACCAGGGCAGGTTCTCTTCCCCCCAGGGACCCCGCACCTCTAGAGGACCGGCACCCTGGCTCGTTAAATGCAGTCTGACACGCTGAATAAAGAAGGAGTGAATGAATGAATGGGTGGGTGGATGGGCAAGCAACTGAACAAGGAGCACAGAGGTTGGAAGAAAGCGCAGGTGTGCAGGCACAGGCCGGAATTCTGCGCTCATGCTGGCTGATGGAGTCCACATGAGACCAGGAACTGAACTGAGAGCCTGGGTCTGGAGCCACTTACTAGCTTATTAGCTGTGTGGACATGTCTTCATGTCAAATCGTGGTGGTCGGCCCCCAAAGACCAGAAGAAAGAGAACCAAAGGCCCGACCAAAGCAGCACCTCCTGGTTCTGCTGGACAGATGCAGCCCCAGAGGACCAGGTTCACTTGAGCGCTTCTGCTTGGAGTTTCTGTGAGATGTCTGAGGTCATGAAGGCAAAGTTGTGTGATGCTCGTAGTAGCTATACGTGTACTCTCCGTGGCTGGGCCCGAGAGAGAGAGAGAGAGAGAGAGAGAGAGAGAGAGAGAGAGAGAGAGAGGGGGGGGAAGAGAGAGAGAGAGAGAGAGAGAGAGAGAGAGAGAGGCTTATGAAGGGTGCTGCCGTTGCTCTGAAGGGTAAGGCAATGCTTTGGTTGGGGGGTGGGGTCAACTGTCACGTCCAGGACTCTCAGCACCAAATACAAGTAGAGAGTTAGGCATGATGGCACATGCCTATCATATCAGTTCTTGGGAGGCTGAGACTGGAGGATCACAGGTTCGAGGCCAGCCTTGGCAACTTAGTGAGATCCTGTTTCAAAAATAAAAGGGGATGGGGTATAGCTCAGAAGTAGCAAAAATAAAAAAATAAGCCAGGCATGTAATCCCAATACTTGGGAGGCTGAGACAGGAGGATCCAGGTTCACGGCCAGCCAGCTTACTTAGTGAGGCCCTCGGCAACTTAGCAAGACCCTGTTTCAAAATAAATAATAAAAAATAGGACTGGGGGGTGTAGCTTAGAAGTTGAAGACCCCTGGGCTCAATCCCCAGCACCACAAAAAATAAATAAATAAAATAGCCAGGCATGGTGGGGCACACTTGTAATCCCAGTACTTGGGAGGCTGATACAGGAGGCTCGAAGGTTTGTGGCCAGCCTCAGCAACTTGTGAAGCCCTCTGCAACTTAGTGAGACCCTCTTTCAAAATAAAGAACAACAACAAAAAAATTGGGCTGAGGGTGTGGCTCAGAGGTAGATGGCCCCTGGGTTCCATCCTCAGTACCACAAATTAATTAATTAATTAAAAATAAGTCACTAACTAAATAAATACAAGTAGAGATAGTTGAGAAGAAATAAAAGTTACTCCAGGGACCCATCTCAGACTAGACTCTGACTGTCAGTTCTACAGAAACAGACAAGGGAGAAAGATGAAAGTTTTGGGAAGCTTCGTTGATTGAATGCAGTTCAGAATTCCATGCGTCCAAATTCTCCTTCTTAATGACCGTGCTGTCGGATGGGCATTATCCACGCTCTAATCCCGGAAAGTCCAAATTCTGAGAGCCTAGATCTGGAAGGAGGAACCAGCAATAGCGGCACAGCCACGGGCATGGCGGGTGGGGGCGGGTGGGGGCTGGGTCTCTCTTGTGGCCTTCGCAAGGGAGTTGCAGCAAGAACAAGCTGGGCGGCCCTGGCAGAGCCAGGAAATAGAAGGGGTGGTTGTGGAGCCCAGCGCTGCACTGTGCGGCACTGAACCGGCCAGGCCGGAGGGGACAGGCGACCTATGAAAAAGCGTCTGTTCCCCGTCCCGGGCGGGGTGGGCGTCAGATCCGGGAGCTGAGAGCCCTTCATTGACAGTGGAGTGGAGTGAAAGCCATCCACCCCGCCTGGCTCTGAACAGGCTCCGTCTCCTGGTTGTTGAATTGACTAAGCCCGGAGCCTGGTGTTCATGATCCCTCCAGGGAAGAAAGGGCAACAAAGGAGGCCTGTCCCTGTGGGGTTTTGTTTGTTGTTTCTTGGAACAATCGGGACTTTCACAAAGAATCAGCAAAGCGTATGCTCGTGCCAAATCGATGGGATATTCTCAGATTATTGTGAGCCGCTGTTAGTCTAGGTACTTTTAGTTCAGAACTGCCAAACCATACCATAAATCTCCAGTGTTACAGAAAAGAATGGTAGGTTAAAATATGCACTTTATTGAAAAAAAAAAAGAAAGAAAACACAGCCCTTGGGTATGTGTTGATGATGATTGTGATGATGATGATAAAAAGCATATTAGCTCTCGGTGGTCCCTTGATATCAAGCATACCTGCCCCCCATAAGCAAAGTACAAAGTTATACAATTCAAAACGAGAGTCGCATCCTGGTGAGACATGGAGAAGCTTCCAGCAGTTTATTGACGGCTACTTCCTGGCTTCTTGCCTGGTCTTCCTGCTCCCTTGGCTGATGAGCGCAGCAGCCCTTTAGCAAGGGTGTCCCTGCCCTTGGTGGCAGATGGACAAGTCCACCAGAGGGCTGTCCCCAGAGGGCAGAGCACAGCACCCAGACCTCTGTCCCCTACCCAGGGACAGCTCGGCGTGTCCACTGAAGCAGTGGCAGCTGTTGAGAAGGAAGCACCATCCCAAATCAGATGCACAGATTGGCAGAGGGTTCAGGGGTCCGTCGGGACCATCCCACTGTGACTTGTGAGATAGAACCAAGATTGGCAGGTGCTGCCTGCTTCTGGCCACGCAGACCTGGGTGGCTTCTGCCCCCGGTGCCTGTCCAGGGGAGAGGGACTGTATTGTGGGGCAGGAGAGCACATTGATGAGGCCTGATTCTGATTCAACAGCACTGCCCACGGTGGTGCTACTGCAGAAACATTGCATCCTGGGAAGGCAGAGGGCCTGTCCAGAGAGAATTACTATTAGTAAAGCTCAGAGGAAGAAGATGGGTGTCCTCCGTAGATACTTAGTAGTTGGTGAATTGCTACCAGGTCTTTCGGGGTGTTTTCTGCCCTATCTGCGGAATGCTTGCTCAAGACACTCAGGGAGACAAGCAGATTCCCAGGAAAGTCTAAGCGAGGTCAGTGGGAAGAGATGTCCCCAGGAGGCACAGGGGGGCTCTGGCCATCTGCCATCACGAGATGTAGAATCACAGCACATCCATGCAACCAAGAGCCAGCGTCACCCCAGCGCCTGATGAGCTTCTGTCTGCTCAAACCGTCTCCTGTCAAATAAACCATGTTCTCCAGGGCTCGCCAAGACAGGGTGACCTGCTCTCGGCGAGATAACCTGCTTTCTTCTTTCTCGGGGGGTCCCGAGCCCTCATTTGTCACCTTCAGACCAGAACAGGTCTGGTTACTACCAGGGAGGTGGCCCTGACCCCGACCCCCACCTGCCTCTCGGGCTGTGTAACAGACACAAGGATGCTGAGTGACGTTCATGACCCAAAGTCAGTCACTGCTCCCAAGCTCGGGTCTTAAAAGCTTGCGTTTTTAAGTGCATACAGGAACGTATAAATATACACATCTGTATATGAATTTCTTACCCTCCACTGCTATCAAAAAGGAATTCGAAGTTATAATTAAAGACATTCAGTTGAGGGAGGGAAAGGATGTGAGTTGGAAGGCTGTTTGGCCTTCGGGAGGACATGGAAGCTTTTGAATCGATGCTCTTTTGATAAAGCTGGTCCTTCTGTTGTGGGACAACACGGTGTCACTCGTGGGTTCTTGGCCTCTGTGATAAAAAGAATTTTAACACGTTCCAGGCAGGAATTTTATTTAGGAAAGTAAGGGACTCTCGAGGGAGAAAACAGGTGAGCGGGGATCTTCCGGGCCAAGCGAGCAAGAGAGCTCTTTGCAGCCTTTTCAATCCTTGTATAGAACTCCCAAGAAGGGGTGGGCACAGAAGAAGTCTGGACCTCCTCTTTCTCAGGTTTCAACGATGGGTGATACTGGCTGAGGTCTGACCTTTGTCCGCCTGGACCTCAGGAGTCTCAGGTGGGGCAGGGATCCAGGGGATTAAGGATGTGGGCCCACTGAGACTCCCGCCTAAGACCTGACACAACCTATAGGGTGGAGTTAGATTATGAACTCTGCAGATTTTAAAACTATATTTTTCCTTTCCTTCCCAATGTCTCCTTTCTGCCTAAATTTTTATTCCTTCTATTCTACCTCATCACTTCGAGTGAGCCTCAGGGATGGAACAGAGGGTGCCCTCTAGCCTCATGGAAGGAACAAGTTCAGTTAAAGCCGAGGCTGCCGGTTTGTGAAGACAGCCCCCAGCCCCTACAGACTCGACAGCCCCTGACACCCCCATCTGTTCCCCACCCAGGCCACAATGCCCCCTGCCTGCCCAGCCAAGATGCCCCAGCCTTGCTGCTGGCCAATCGGACTTCCCCGCTCCTTGGTGTGCCTTTGACAGTCACGTGGGAGGTGGGATTACCCCAGACGTTCTGACCTTGTTTCTCTCTCGGTCTCACACAGGGACGGATCTGCAGGAAGGCCGGCAAGTCAAAAAAGTCCTTCAGTCGCAAGGAGGCCGAAGCTACCTTTAAGAGTCTGGTGAAGACTCACGAAAAGTACGGCTGGGTCACCCCTCCCGTCTCCGACGGCTGATACTGGCCGCGTGCGTCCGCCGCTCCAGCCGCCAGTCCACACACACCGACTCCCCGACATCCATCTCCTCCCCGGCGTCACGCAGCCTCCACCCTTTTCTACTCCACCCAGAACCGCATTCTGAATGTGAAGGAGACTTTTAAGTTATTTATGAACAAACGTGTTTACAGAGAGGACGAGGGAGCGAGTGCCGTTCGGGATTGTGTGTCGATGCGTGATGACTGGTCATCTCTGAGTCACTTTAGAACCAACATCGCGATGGTGACGACGGTCCCCGCCTGCCCGCCCACCTGCCACCTCGCCCTCCGCTTCTTCCATGGCAGCATCCCCTACACCGAGCGAGCGGGGGACTCAATGCCCCTGCTCCGCCTGCTCCATTTCCATGTAAATTAAATCGCACGGGCCTCACCAGCCTGTTCTCCGTTCTCCTCCGTATCTCTCTTCCTCTTCCTGGCTGGTCGACATCTCCTGCAGACAGGACTCTCTTCTTTCCGTGGCCCGTGGTCTGCTGTGACAACATTTACACCTCATCTGTGCTCTGACCTTCGGCTCCTGAAAACGCAGACTTACCATTGTCGGGTTCTAGTGATTTAAAGCTACATCTGCCCACGTGGTTAAAATGTGTGCTTGCACTCTCTTTCTCTCTTTCTCTCGCTCTCTCTTGCTCTCTCTTTCCTGATTGTGTGGTGTGCTGCTGTTCAAAGATAAACCAGTGCCATTCGGTGAGAGGCGGAGGGTGCCTCAGCACCAGGTATACAAATGACTGGGAGGCCAGGGCGACCCCTGGGGCTCTGAGCAGGGACGCCAGAGCGGACAGTCTCTTCAGACATTAGGAAAAGCTCCCACAAGACCGTGCATCCGTGCTCCCGTCTTCTCTCAGTCACCAAACGCAAAAGACAGTTTCCCATCCGCTGCAGTCATCTGACTCATTTTCCTATACGTGCTAGTGGCCGGGGAGCCAGAACCAGCCGCCAAAGGACACCAAGCGATGGATCGCACATGGTTTGCATGACCGGGTCTGTCTCTTCACCCCATAGTCACTCGTGTGTTCCCCCAGGTTGAGATGCAAGTACCCTTGCTCTGGTGTAAACTCCCCATTATTTAATCTCCCCGCGGTTTCATTTCTCTCTTCTGTTAAGTCACTTAGAGCTTTCTAAGAAACTCCAGGGAATGAGGAAATACGGTTTATAACCATAAGCGGAAAGAGGTAAGCTGAGTTCATTCCAAGTGGAAAAACTTATTGGACACATTTTAAATAAAATCATACCTGATGCACGCTCTGCCTCAAGAACTCAATCATTGCGGGCTGTCCTTCCATCCAGACTGTTCCCTCTGCTTTGTATAAAATCATACTGTCTCAGAGACTGCAAACACCAAACCTTAGGCATCAGGGGCAGGACTTGAAGATCCTGTGGGACTTAGGATCCCACAGTCTTTGCAGAAACCGAGTAGATTAAAATGGTCCCGAGAAGCAGCCGCAGAGATGAGTCGAATCTAACCTAGAGCGTTAAGGGATAATTGAGTCAGATGCAAACTCTGCCAATTGTATTTTACCACCATCAAGGAAGAGCCAGACATCTTCCTGGCCTCTTACATGTGATTTTTCTCGGCTACTTGGTGAGCTGCTCACTCATTCAAAGGTTTTTAGGGACCCAAGAGGCCTCTCCTTGAAGGACAGGGGGTTAGCTCCCTCCAGCATGACTGACAATTAACTAAATCTGCCTTTTCTTTTCTTTTTCTTTTTTTTTTTTTTTTTTTTTTTTTTTGTCAGTCAGACAAATTGACCATTTATTGTTGCTGTTAGTTCCTTCCAATTTCTTAGTTTCTCCAAAAGCTCAAAGGTAACTGCCGGGCTGAAAAGGCAGTGTATTGGGAATGCCTGTGCTCCTGTTGGAGTTTCAGCTGATCAGCCATGGCTCTGAAACTCAATGAGGGAGAGCTTGGGGCACCGATCCACCTGATCCTACGAGGCCGAATTTGCCATCCTGGAAACTTGCTTGCAGCTTTTGGTCTTTGGCCCCAGGACTATTGATTGTGGTGGAATTACACCGTGGGCATTGAAGACCTAAGGCAGAGACCTCTTCCCAGCTCAGGAAAGCACCTGAGCTTAATGATTTCCAGGTATTTTCCTCTTCTAATATAAAATTGAAAGCATTTTTTTTTTTTTAGGAAAAAAATATATACCCAAAGTTAGGTCACTTTACGTTGTGTATTACTGATTGAAAACTGCCTACCACTATTTCCAGGTGGGCTACACCAGAAGATGCAGCCAGGAGATGCAGTACCACCCCAGGTACACTTGGTTAACGCCCACCGCCAGGTGGGGAGACACACAGCTCTTAGCCTTTCAGCGCACCTGGAATTTGATTTATTCTGCCTGCTACTTCCATTAGGTTTATTAGAAACTTATGGAAAAAATCAATTCTTTAGTAAGGGGAGTGTCACTTTCCATTTAAATAGTAAGAATTCTGAATTCTCCGAGCATTGAAAAAAAAAAAAAAAAACACAAAGCATGCCGCCAATGGTTGACTTCCTTTCTGGCATCCCATGCCGGAGCCAGCAAGCATGGCAGTGCCTGTCCACTGGGGCTTCCTCTCACCCCTTGCACGCTGGTCCTGGCTGCAGTTGAACCCAGTGTGAGAAGGAGAAGGCTCCCCCTGTACCCTGGGCTCACATAGTCCTGCGCAGCCAAGAAGCCTACCCCTCTTCAGACAGGTAGCAAGGGAGCGATTGCACGGTGGTGCAGACACTCACCTCTGACCCGCTCCATTTATCAGCTGGAGCTCAACTCAAACCAGAGACCGCAAAGCCAGAGGAACAGAAAAACACAAGCTCGCGTGCTGCTCCTCAGCAGAAAGCCCCTTGCCATCCAGGAGTGCTCCTGGTTCCTGGGTGGGCTCTCCATGGCTTCCCAAGGACCTGGACGAACCCACAGTAGTTTATAGCCAGCTTTCTAGCCGATGGAGAATTCCTTACACTTAGGAAGTCCATCACCCAAGGTTACATGCACACGACACTCCCACGGAGACCCACAGTCTCTAAATTCACCAGGCACAGAACAGATGAGAGTTTTGGCCTTAATCTTTCAGCTCCCGTGTTCATTTCATCTATCAAGTCCAACCTTTTTTTTTTTTAGAAAAATCTAGGGACAGGTGAAAAAGACCCAAAGCCAACATATCCATGTGACCGGCCACCTCACCTGCCTGGGCCTCAGTTTCCTTGACTGTCTACTCTTAACTAGACCAGCATGAGGCAGACTCAAAGGACAGAGGGAAAGTGCTCATGATCCCAAAGATTGTTGTGTGACCGTCACACAGGATTGTCATGGCATCAGGAAATTTATGTTACAATAACAGGGTTAATGAGAGTGCAGTTGGATACCTGCTCAGAATGAACAATTATAGTGGTTAAAATGCAATTATCTTGTAATTACATACTTGCCTTCGGTCCCCAGTCCTCTTCATTAAACTAGCCAGCCATCTTTCCGGATGGTCTCCACATAGTCGGCACGCTCCTCTTAGATACCGGGAAAGCAGAGAAGTTAAGACGCATCTCAGGAGACACAGAAACCAGCAACCAGGGAGACTAGTGCCAAGCTGCATTGCAGAAATTACAGACGTGCTGCAGCCCCGAAACTTCCTGGCTCCTGAGCAGGAAGATGTCAGGCATTAGTCAGGTGGGAGCCGTGGTCTGCAAAGGAAGAAGAGGGGGCAGGTGTAGAAATGGGCGCGACTGAGGCTGCTCCCCGGAGAGCATGCTGGGTCCTCTCTGCACAGAGGGGAGAGCTGGCGGCTCCTTCCACTTGTCTCCTGCCAGCACCCTGTTTACAGAGCTGATCTCAGGAGGGTACCTGGCGGCCTCGCTGGCCTCACATGTAGGGGTTGCATTCAGCATTTTATCCGAATCTTTCTCCCGGCACACAGAATTGTGATGGGAGCAAAACTCGCGTCCTAACTGTGAAGGAGATAGACAGAGCCACTCAGCCAAACTTCATGCGCTCTGCAGTGAAGCTAGCAGCCCCAGAGGCGTGTCCAAAAGCCAGGCCACATCTTGCTGTGGCTTTCTGATCCTTCGAGATGCTTCTCATGAGAATGTTAGACAATGCTCAGGGCCCGCAGCCAAGCACCCACTTTCCTCCCCAGCCTGGAATCAGCACTGCCGCAGGTCTTCCCAGGGGTCGGGGAAACACCCGAGGTGATCCCCTCTGCCAAAAGCAAGCGGGTGGGAGGGACAGAGGTCCCACTGATGACTGTGACAGGCTCGAAGCTCAGCCATGGACCCGCAGACCACACTTCTTAACATCTTCTCCAAAGACATTAAAATCAGACACAGCTGTTTCTTGGTTTTATGCTAGGTTCTGCCTGCTTTTTCTAATTTTTTTTTTTTTTCAATATTGAGTGTCATTCAACCCCCGGGGCCCATCTGGTCCACAGAACGTGGCCAATGAACTGGAAAGGCCAAGCAAACAGTGTTGACATTCGGGAAGGCAGTAAGTGAGGTTCGCTGGGTTCCAGAAGAAACACAGGAGCAAAGCGTGCTGTCCAAACAGATCTCATCAGAGCCGTGTATTTGCAGAGAGCGGAGGCAACTTTTATTTCAAGGCTGTAGCGGGGCTGGACAAATAGCAGAGTGGGCTGAGGGGGTCAGGCGCAAGGCCACCCCGATGAGTCAGCAAGGCCAGGTGCAGTGGGGCCCTGCACGCCTTCTCCCTCTGCTAATTTCTCTTGCAGAGTTAACATTGCCCGGCACTGTAGACACACAACCATCTTGTACCTTAGGTCTGGTAATGACATTAAACTGCTGTAACCCGATGTCATTGCTTGGTGTCATTGCTGCTTGTCTCCTCTCTCTATGCGACTTCATGAACGTTGTGGTCCTGGTGACAATGGGAGGATGCTGATTCGATCTCCCGGGGCCCCGGTGGCCCTCAGACTATCACCGCAATTCACGTTCAGACTTCGGTGTATACTCCTCTTTCCACAGCTGTCCTCTACTTCTGTAATCCTCTGAAGGAGAAAAAAAGAAACTGCATGCGCCATAAACTAGCGAGGAAGGAAATGTTAAGCACTGGAAGTTGGTCAATGCATGAGTCAAATAAGCTAGAGGCACTGCCCTAAGAGGAAAAATAATGATTTTGGAAAGCAAGCCTTTAAAACCAATAAATGTCTTCACATGGAATGTCTGTTGTGTCCACGCATGGTCTCTGTTGCGTGATTGTCAGTACTCTCTGGGTTTTCGTGTCTGGTGTCCTCCGTGGTCCTTCGTGGGCAGCTTTCTATTGCATGATGGAGCTTTAATTTGCTTGTGGTTTGCCAAATGGAAGCTTTGAAATATGTCGCAGGGATTCTCCATAAGAATCAACGAAATGTAACTGAACCAAACCTAATCGTCTATCCACGGGACACAGAAGATGTCTCCTTCAGCTGCCACTCGCTTTAGAAAGATTTGTAAACATGTTTGCCCAAGATCCCTGCTAATGTTTCTGAACATAATTGAGATATTGTGCTTTGCACAGAACGGTAGCCTCAAACACTACTGAATTACAGGGATGTTTCTTTGGAAAACTTACAGAGCAGCAATGCTGGAAATTGACAATTTTCAAACATCTTAGGCATAATGTATTTAAAAGGCACTTGAGCTCATTTTCCACACTGCTGTGGAAGTTGGGTTCAGTTTTCACTTTAAACTGTTTATCAGCAGTTTCTCAGCCCTCGTCAGGCAGTTTTCTGATCGGGAGCCCATTTTTCTTTTAAATTCTGAAAACGCTATTTAAGTCTTGAACAGGTATCAGCTGTGGAATCAAACGCCCTTGAACCCCCTTCGCCTCCTAACAGGCAGGTGAAGAGCTTAGCCCCCCTGACACTCCATATCTGCTTCCCAAACTAAAATTTTACAGCACGCAGCAGCCGTCAGGACTGCTGTGACATACCAACCATTATCTGGGAAGCAGAAGCCCCAGTGCCTGTCCGTAACTGGAGCTCAGAGAGTCACATTGGAAATGGCGACAAGATCGATTTGATGCAGCCGAGGTCACAGCTCGAGTCGACTGTCAGGATCTTGTCAGGATGCTCGTTTTGTCCCAGGCGACTGGCATCCTTTCTTGGTGAAGGTTTGACAGTCGTACCGTCAATGGGGCCCCGAGCGCACTAAGAGCAGGAAGGAGGTAGGAATGTACCCAGCCGCACCCTCCTCAGCACGCAGCCAGCCACAACTGTACCCGAGAGTGGACAGGCGGTGGCCTGGGTCCCTGCGTCCAGGAACATGTTTTTTCATAAGGCAAAAGTAAAAGGTTGGGCAGGACGGACCCTGACCCTGACGCTGACGATTCAAGGTATGTCCTGTGTCAAGGAGACAGGTGCAGGTCAGAACCATGTAAGACGCACATTCTTGAGCTCGGCTTCAACTGACATTGAAGTGTCTGTCCTACAGAGGTCTGTTCCATGCCAGAATACGGGTTAGATGTTTTTGGAAACAAGTAAAAGACAGGGATATTAAGGTCAACGTGTACACACCCTGTTGGCCAAAATGGAGTTTAAATACATGGTGTTTGGTTCACTCAGCCTTCTGGCGGGGGCTCAGAGGTAACAGTCCAGCGGCTGGCCAGGAGACGGGGATGTGAGGAGTTTTGAAAGAACAACCTTTTTTTAACCTTTCATAGAACACTTTTTTTTTTTTCAGTACTGGGGATTGAATTCAGGGACATTCTACCTCCGAGTTATACCCCCAGCCCTATTTTTTTAGTCTTTATTTTGAAACAGAGTCTCACTGAGTTGTAGAGTGCCTCACTAGGTAGCTGAGGCTGGCTGTGTGCCTGGATCCTTCAGTCTCAGCCTCCCAAATGCTGGGATTACAGGCATGCACCACCATGCCCGGCTCACAGAATACTTTTAAAAGATTTTTTTATTCTTTATTTGAAAACAGGGTCTCACTAAGTTGCAGAGTACCTATGCTCCTTCATTCAATCCTTTTTTTTTAAGCCAGGCATGGCAACTCACAACTAATCCCTGTAGTTGGGAGGCTGAGACCAGAGGATCTCAGGTTTTGCGGCCAGCCTCAGTAACTTAATGAAACCCTGTTTCAAAATAAGAAATAAATAGGGCTGGGGGTGTAACTTGGAGGTAGAATGTCTCTGAGAGGTGAAAGTAGAATGCCACTATCAAAAAAAAAAAAATACTTATGCCCGGCGTGGTGGCGCACACTTGTAATCCCAACATTTGGGAGTCTGAGACCGGAGGATCCGGGTTCGTGGCCAGCCTCAGCTGCTTAGTGAGGCCCTCCGCAACTTAGTGAGACTCTGTTTCAAAATAAAGAATAAAAAATAGGGCTGGGGCTGTAGCTTGGAGGTAGAATGCTCCCAGTTTCTATCCCCAGTACTGCAAAACAAAACAAAACAAAACATATATTTTTGCCTTTATTTTCTAATAAATAATTTTGAAGGTGAAATCTAATCACATAACTTCTTTTTTAAATCAGTGCATTGTAATCATACATCCTGATGCAGTTCCGGGCAATAGAGGCACACATGCACACAGCACTCATTGATCCTCCCCCAGCTCCCACCCACTCCCCCTCCCCGCCTTCCCATGCTCAGCACAGTGATTGGCTTTAATGAGTTTGTGTATGTGCATCATGACCATTGAGGTGTTTCCCTCTTCAAGTCTTCTTCTCCGCTCCTGTCTCCCTCAGTTAGGTCCCCTCCTTCACTGCACTAAGGCTTCTCCTCCTGTGTCTGGAGTCCCTCCCGTGTCCCAGTCTCTCCCTACCTTCCGCATATGAGGGAGAACATCTGACCTCTCACTTTTTGTGACTGACTAATCTACCCCAAAGAATGGAAACCAGACTACCATAGTAATGCCTGCACATCTCTGTTTATAGCTGCACAATTCACAATTGCCAAACTATGGAACCAACCAAGACGTGTATCAATAGATGAATGGATTACAAAATTACAGGATGTGCAAACAATGGAATTCTACTCGGCCATCTAGAAGAACAAAGTGATGTCATTTGCAGGGAAATGGTTGTCACTATTATGCTAAGCACTTAATTCTAAGGTGTGAGTAAGCTTCCCTATAGGAAATCATCTCTTTTCTTTTTCCTTTTCCTACATTTGCTACGTTTTTTTATTTCTCCGTCATCTTTACTTTTAATGTTTTTATTGCTGCATTGTAATCATATCTCTTTGTTAGGTACAAGCTGGTAGAAGCATACATGCACACATTTCTCATTCAACCCTTCCCCAGTTCCCGCCCCACTCTCTCCCCCTCCCTCCTTCTCATGCTCGGTTTAGTGATTGGCTTTGATATGTTTGTGAAAGTCCATCATGTGCATCGGGGTGTTTAGACCCACCTTCTGTTTCCACCTCTGGAGGCTGCACTGCAGGGCAGGCTTAGTGAACAGTGGCGGCCCACGCAGCCTGCAGAAAGGAAGCTGGCATTAAGTGCCATTGATGTTTCTAATCTGATTTCACTTAAACATGGTCAATTACTTTTCCATGTCACTAAAACATTATGAGAAGTCAATCCTTGTTATGGTTCTGATCAGAAATACTCCCTCAAAAAAATGAACACATTTGCTCCTTACCCTGAAGATCTGCCACAGAAACTTGGTCCCCCGAAGCACCTATGTTTTTTCCCGTGACCATTATGGCTATTCCTTCACCGTAAGGGGGTGGGGGAGCATTCTGGAGGTCAGTGCTAGAGACTACTATGGGAATCGACATTATTTGGAAAGATACTAGTTTGAGTGGCCCTGAGCAGCTCAGTGTGTTTCAGATGGAATCCCCCAGCTCACTGACAATGACCTATGCTATTGCTGTGACCCCTGGAGTTATCTAATTTTGGGAGTCTGTCCCTGTTCTGGGAAGGGGCATGGGACACCAGAGCCAACCCCCAGGCAGCATTCACGGCTGGAACCCAGATGTGGCCACGCCCAGCCCCCATCAGCAACTCAGAGCACCACTGCCAAGGGCCAGCCACAGGAGGGACCATGGCTCACCTCTCCTCTGGTGGAGCCTTTCGCAGGGGAGAAAGTTCTGCTTGGTCTATGGACCCTCAGGGCATGTTATCAGGAAACCCCATGCTGATTCCTGGGGCACGGGGTGAGTTGCCAGCTATCGGAGCGCATCTTTCCCTTCAACTGGGTTTTCCTCTAGCTCTCAGGTGTAGGTTGTTAAATGGTGGCCGTGTCACCAGCCTACAGCCCCGGGCCTGCCACTTGGTCCTGCAAATGCTCCCAGCAGCCCTGACTCATCAACTGCTCTCCCTCGCCTGCTCCCCCCCTGGCTGGGAGTAGACATCTCGGGGGCAATTAGAACCTTGGGAGAAAGAGAAAGGACAAAGTAACTTGGGTTTGAAGGGATCAATCTTCTCCAGCCCTGTAAGTTCATCACAGTAATCCCGAGGAACACTGCGCCAGGACTCCCTGGTTCCCTTACTCAGCCACCGACCCAAGTTCCCAAACACAGACCAGCCGCTCTGGAGCCCTGGAGGAAAAGCCCTCCTGTGCCTCGGGGTCTTGCTCCGCCAGAGAAGGACCAACTTCTTCCAACACAAGCACCACCCCCCCGCTGCACATGTGAATAGCCCCACGTCCATTCTGCTCCTGGCTGAGGTCCCTTCTCGCCCTCTTGACCTGCAGGCAGCCCTGCTACCTCTGTCTCATGCTTGGTAAGTTCCGTAAGACCTAGTTGAGGGCCCAACAGAAACAGAGAGCATTTAATTAGCTGGAGATGGGGAGTAGACTCCAAGAGAAGAGATAAGAGAGGCTAGACATGGCCTCCTTCAGCCCCCTTGAGGCAGGAATGGGGGTTCGTGGGGCCTTATTAACTTCTCCACTGGCCAAAGCTTATTCAGCCCAGAACCCAATGAGCCTCCAATTTGTATGTATGTAAAATAATCCACTTGCCCTGGGAGGGGAGTCTCTCCCATCCTGATATAACTGATTCCCAGGTTGGCTACTGGAGCCCCCTCCCCCGCCTCCAGACCCCGGCAGGGACAGCATCCTACACTGTCACTGGGTAGAGAGGTTTCCCAGCCAGGTGGGTCAGCCGGTGCCTTCAGATGCCAATCTCTACAGAGAAGACTGGCATTTCTCAACCACAAATAGAACCCAGGCCAGCCACACCAGCAAGACCTGTGCGAAAATACCCGTCTGGAGCCCCCTGTGATTTGCTTTCTCTCTCACTGTGTCTTTCAAAAGCTCCCTTCGTTTCCCCAGCATTCTGAACACTGCGTGGAAATAAGAGATGCAGCCATAAAAGACTCGGCTCCTGCCCGGGTCAGCGGCAGTGCTGCAGTCCATGCAGGGCCCAGCAGGGCCGGGCACAACAAAGAGACCCTGGCGGAGAGCGGCTGCGTGGGCCCGGACTGGACAGAATCCACAGAATGGCCCCAAATTGCCCACTTGAGCTTCTGAGTGTTCTATTTGCGTGAGTTTCTTTTTTTTTTTTTTTTTCCATTTCAGTGGGGGGAG